>WURT03095470.1:0-30937 GCA_009936505.3 Holothuria glaberrima
ATAGATAGATAGATAGATAGATAGATAGATAGATAGATAGATAGATAGATAGATAGATGGATAGATAGATAGATAGACAGGTAGACAGACAGACAGACAGACAGACAGACAGACAGACAGGCAGACAGACAGACAGACAGACAGACAGATAGATAGATAGATAGAGCACTTCAAGCGTATGGTGTGCTCCCAACTGGCTACTGTTAACCGAGTGTATTGCTACAAAATTCAGGTAGACATCTCTTACAGTCCTCAGGGACTAAAGTTTCAAAGTTTCAAAGTTTATTAAAATCCATTATAAAAATGTGAGATCAGATAATTATAAATAGGATATAAAAACAATTAATAGTAAAGTGCTACATAAAATCAGCAATGAATATATTTACAGATAATAAATCAAATGTACATAAAAAATTAAATTAAGTTACGTTGATGAACACCTTGTATGAAAATGGCAGCCCTATAAACGAAAGACTTTTTAAAACGTGTGGTCCTAAATTTTGGAATGATTGTCTTATTTCTTAGGTTATAATTGGTGTGTTGAAAGAGTGATTTCAGCTCATTTTGGAGTGGTGTTTGTCATCTCTATGGATTTTTGAGAAAGTCTTTTAAAATCTCTTACGGCTGCCGTATTTACTTTGTCAATTAGGGTGTTAAAATCTAAGCTGAAGATTTTGGCACAGTAACGCAAGGACGCTCTAAGTCTTTCTTATCTTTTACTAGCAAGTAATGATACCATACAGGGACAGCATATATAATGTGAGATAAAATGTAAGTATCAAAAACTTGCATTATTACTTCTTACTTAAAAGAGCGCACAGTAAAAGAATAGAAATGATATAATACACCCTTCTTAAATTTTTGAAACTTGACATGTAAAAGTAAGCTTACTATCAACACACACCCTAAAGACATTGTCTGTTCAGGACGATCAACTTCGGCACCCTGACTTACAGATTTTCTCTAGCTTTAACAGTGAGTAGGCCCTAGTGCTTGAATATTAAAATTTTCAAACATTATCTATTTTGCTTTCCTCGGTTTCGAAGTAAGTTCTTCTTATCACAAACATGTACAATTTGAGATCCTACAACTTCATAATTACTTTGATCAACATTATGTGAAGATTTAAATAATCTAGCAGAGATTGCAGTGTCATCTGCATATTTTATGACAGAACAATTTGATTGACACCTTAATTCGTCGGTGTAAATTGTTAACAACAGGGCTGATAATGGGCCTCCCTGGGGACGCCAACACTGATTACAGATTTGTCAGATAAGCTTCCTTTCAATTTAATTTGTCTTGACCACCCTTTTATGGAATCACGCAGCCAGTGCATAATCCAGGGATCTTCAACAAAAGTTTGTAAATCATGGATTATCCGATTAGGAAGAACAGTATTGAACGCACTGGAAAAATGAAGAAATAATACTTTGGAAATGCTTGTGTTTTCATAATTCAGAGTGAGGAAAATATCAGGTACTAAAGAAAGAACAGCATAGTACAAGAAACCCTCTTCCTGTAAGCAAACTGACATCGATCACCGTGTATATCAATGGCATTAGTTAAAAAAGGCAATAACATTTTCTGAATAGAGTTAAAACTTATACTAGCAAGATCTATTGGTCTGAAGTCATTAACTGATGTAGGTATCGTAACCTTAGGTATCGATGAAATTACTGCATTCTTCCAGAAACTAGGTATGTGACATTGACTTTAAACTTTCATTAAAAATGTGTGTAACAATACCAGCTAGTTCACTAGAGCAAAACTTGAAAACCCACCAAGGCATTTGGGCGCAGCCCGATGAGACACCTTTTTAACTGTCTTAAATTGTCTTTCAACTTCATTCTCTTTAACCACTGGGGGTCCAGCTATTTTAATAGGTAAATGTAAGATAACATATTTTATAACTGCGGAGTTGAAACGTCCAAAATGATTGCTAAGTTTCTCACCGAATTCTTCAGAAATGACAACTGTTTCTCTCTTTTCGGTTTCTCGAACTGTTTAAATGAAGTCCCATAGGGTGTTGGAGTTAGAGCTAATTTCCCTGAAGAACTACGACACATGGCAGAGTAGTGAGGATTTATTTGACCTTGACAACAGTTTTGAGGTACAAGAACATGACTAATTTATCAGCTGTTTGGCAGGGAAAGGAACCGATACCCCTGGTAAGTGACTTTGCATGTTGTAACATCTGGTAATTCTGCTACTTCCGTCAGTTCTCCATACTCAACCCCCATGCTCAGTGTGTCCTCCTGACGTGTTCTGGAGTATTTGGCCTCTCCATTTGATTAGGCAAGATTCCTTATTCTTCGTAACTCCCTGGCAGCCTTACATTTGCAGTCCGCGGTAGCAGTGGGCCAGACAAGGACGCTAGGGTCAGGTATTGAGAAGGTAGGCGGATCAATAGGAATCAATGTCCAGGGTTTCTTGATAGGATGGGGACGCTGGCTAGTATGTCGGGGCATAACTGATTCTGTAACATTCTCTTTTAGTGCTGCAGTAGGTTGACCCACTAAGTCAGATGGTGGGAAGCTTTTCACATCTGAAGGTGCTTTGGTCTCTGTATGGGGAATGCCCAAATAATTTTGGCTGCTGTCGAGGGTGTTCAGTGATACTTGTCGGGGGTGCTCTTTTGCTGGTTAAGATGTTTGTTCGTTGCCAGAGAGATTTCTGTAGGTGTGTTGTAGTTGGTGGGAGCTGGTGTATTCGGGAAGGTGTTGAGTAGCTCCTCTAGGTCGCAGGGGTCCACAATACATTGCAGGGCCTCGCTGGGGAGGTCAGCCTCTTCTGGGGTCATCGAGCAGGAGGTAGTCGAAAGATTCATTGCCTCGGAAGTCTCACTACTCGGTGCAACATTCCTGGCTGTGGTGTTTTTGGGGGAGTGTTTGGAGTGGTGTCGGACAATTCATTATTTCCAGGTTGTGACCAACTATCCACTACTTTAAAGTTTACTTAGCCGACCGAGCCTTGCACAGGCTCATGGTAAGGAGTTGCTTCCTGTCTGGTGTTGTGGTAAAGTGTGTCGGCCAAACGGCATGTTTTGATGTGGCGGTCCATGTTGGCCTTTCTAGAGGATAGTATGGCAACATCTTGTTGTAATGCACTACTTTTGGTTTGGACTTTGGTCCCATTTGGACTCTGTGGGTGACATCTAAAATTTTAGAAATGACTCTCCTGGGTCCAGTCTAAGGGCGTTTTAGCTTTGGTGACACCCCTTTCTCCTTTTGGGCTCATAAAGCCAGATGCTGTTTCCTACATTGAATGTTTGTAGCCTTGTTGATTGATTATAGGACTTTTCGTGTCAGGTTCAAGTCATATTGAGATATTGCCTTGCTGACTCTTGTACTTGTTCTAATCTGTCATCTAGGTTGGATATATAGTCGCAGTAGTTGGCCTCTTGGTCATCATCCCCTGTTTTTGCCACTAAAACTGTCATGGGGATGGACATTTGCCTGCACATTAACCGTTCATATGGTGAGTGACCTTTAGAATCTTGCAGCGCAGACCTGTAACTCATCATGACGTAAGGAAGACAGCGGTCCCAGTCATGTTGATCTGGAAACTCAACTAAGAACAACATTGCTTCAAGGGTGCGGTTAAATCGTTCCACCAAACCATCTGATTCTGGGTAGTGCGGGGTCATTCGTGTTTTCCTTATGTCCAACAATTCACACAGCCCCTGGAAAAGTACTGCTTCAAATTGCTTCCCCTGGTCTGTGTGAATCTCTGATGGAATGCCATAGCGACATATGAACTCCTCCACAAGGGTTGTGGCTACTGTCTGTGATTGGGGATAGCAAAGGCCCCTTTCCACTTGGAAAAGTAGTCACCGATGATCAGTATATACTGGTTACCAGCATCAGTTCTCGACAAGAGCCCAAAGATATCAACGACAACTCGTTGCATAGGCTCACCAGCAGCATATTTCGTCATGTTAGCCTTGGCCTTTTTAGTGGACCCTTTGCGGGAACTACACAAATTACACTTTCGGCACAAGTTGTTGATGTCTCGTACATATCCACTGCAGTAGTAGTTATTTCGTACTCTTTCAACCATTTCTCTTTTCTTTTAAAGTGACCGGCAAGTTTGTGGTCATGAGATAATGACAAGACCTAGTCTTTGAAGTCCATGGGTACACCTAGCTGGTAGGTGTATTTGTAACCTAAAGCAGACTCAAACCAACGATAGAGAACACCACAGCCGACTTCAAGTTTTTTCCACTGTAGCCAGTAGTTCCTTTCAGCCTTTTGTTTACCTGAGACGCTTTCCCATGGCGGTCTTTCTGTCCAATCCTTCTTCATATTTAGAATAGGGGTTATGTCTCTGTCTTTCAATTGCCTGTCCCTGAGTTCTGCTGGTTGTAGGGTATCATGCCAGGTTTTTCTGTCATTGTAGCTATTTTGTTCATTCATGCCATGTTGTTCATTTTAGGGACAGTACTTGTAGTTGAATTGTCTGGTTGAAACTAGCCCTCTTCGATGACATTAACCATGAGCTTTGGGTGTGTTGGCCCTGAGGTATTTTCCTCTGGGTTTTCGAAAGTGACTGGTCCGCAACTTGAGTCTTTACTTTCAGCTCTCTCTGCACTTTTTTTTCATTCTGTCACAGTGCTCACAGTCGCAGCATGGTCGTCTCGACAAAGCATCAGCTTTATTGTGTAGTCTTCCCGCCCTGTGTTCTACTTCAAAGTCGTGTGTGTTAGGGACTTAAAGCCACCGTGTCACTTAACCTACGGTCCACCTGAAGGACGTTAGCCAGCGGAGAGCTCCATAGTCTGTTCTGACGGTGAAGGGGCGCTCGTAAAGCTAATGGTGAAAATGTTTTACAGACACCACAGTGGCTAAGAGCTCCTTCTTAGTAGTGCAGCATCGTCTCTAAGGTTTTGTCAGCGTTCTGCTTAAATAGACAAAGACTTTTTCCTGCCCGTCCTGACATTGGGATAGCACGCATCGAAGCCCAACGTTGCTGGCATCAGTATCAATGATATATTGACCATCATCATTGGGGTAAGCCAGAATAGTGGCAGAAGTGAGGGCTGTTTTCAGCTTCTGAAAAGCACTCATGCACTCTTCTGACCAAGCAAACTTTACTCCTTTTTCTGTCAGTCTATGTAAGTGTTTGGCTTTGTCTGAAAATCCTTTGACGGACCTTCTGTAATAAGTGCATAGGCCCATGAAACTTTGGAGCTGGGTGTCGTTCATCGGAATAGGCCATTTTTTACATCTTTAAATTTTCCAGTTGCGATGCCCTCTTTTGAAAACCAAGTGCCCAAGGTATGACACCTACTGTTGAAATAGAATACATTTTCGAGGGTTCAGTTTTAAACCAGCTTCAGTCATGCGGGTGAAGACTTGCTCAAGTCTCTCTAAGCTCTCATGAAACGTTTTGCCATACACAATTATATCGTCTATGTAAAGTAGACAGGTTTTAAAAACATTTCCACAAGCCTTTCAAATGTCGCGGGAGAGTTGCAGAGGCCAAAAGGAAGTACATTAAATTCGTAGAGACCACTGGAAGTGATGAAGGCAGTCTTTGGATTGTCTGCAGGGTCCAACTCTACCTGCAAATACCCACTCTTCATGTCAAGTGTAGAGAACCAGCAAGCTCCAGACAGAGCATCAAGACTTGTTAATCGGAGGAATTGCGATATAAGTTCTTTAGAGCCAGACTATTCAGTTTCCGATAATCCTCACAGAAGCGTGTGGAACCATCTTTCTTGGTGACTAGCACTGTTGAGGAGGCCACGGGCTGGATGAAGGCTGGATAATATCTGCTTCAAGCATTCGTTCCACTCCAGCTTGTTCCTTGTCATGTCTATGGGGTGGAAGTCTCCTAGCGGTTTGTTTTACGGGCTTTGCACTTCCAGTATTCATCTTATACTTGATCAAGTCAGTTCTTCCTGTGTCCGTTGATGAAGTAGCAAACATCCCATGGAACTTTGTTTACAGTCGCTCTACTTGGTTTCTGTACTGGACATCGAGGTTGTCAGTACTCTTTTTAAGTAAGTCTTGAATGTCACTGTGAAAGCTTACATTTGCTTCCGTTGGCTCGGTTGTTTCTTGGTCTTCCCCAAAAACGTTTTCAGTACAGATTATTTGGCAGGATATTTCCTCTATAGGTTCACATGTTGCAAGGATGGTTCCCTTGTAGAGTGTCTTAGGGGTATTGGACAAATTGAATACTTGGACTGGCATAGCTGTCGTTAAGACACCTACCACGGCTCTGGCGACCAACATCTCATGCTTTTGTGGCAGCTTTGATTACATCTCAACAATGGCCGAACCCTGGGTCCTCTTTTCCAACACACCTCTTACAATTGCTTCACTGTTAGAAGGCACTACAACGTTGTCTGCTAACTTGACTCTAGAACAGGAGTACTTTTCTGTAGCCTGTTCAGCCCCCATTAGCTCCCTGAGTGTAACTTCTCTCCTACTATCCGATGTCTTACTCTCAGAAGGTTCTGCAACGTTGTCAGCTAACTTGACTCTGGACCGGGAGAACTCATCTACTTCCTGGTCTGAACCCATTAGCTGCGATTGAAGCAGAAGAAATCCTGGTAACTCCCCTCTTTCCGACATCTATTAAGCAATTGCAGTCTCCAAGGAGGTCAGTTACCAGGATTTCTTCTGCTTCAATCGAAGCTACCCAAACTTCATAGTGCGTATAGGATTTAGATAACAAGGAAGTGTGCTAACATTGTATTGTTCAGTGCTAGGTTTATATGCAAATATACCAAGTACCCGTTATGGGGTTAAAGATGTGGCTTTGAGCATAGAAAAATAAATGTCTGAAAAATGTTATCGCTGCTAATACATCACAATTGAGCAGTCCATGTCAGACTCATAGAATGGAAGAAGAAAAGAAAAAAAATCCCTAACTGCTTGTTATTGATTTGTTTGGCGGTAGGGAACACAGATTACGAAAGCATTTCTTCTGCAAACAGCTTGTAAGAAGATCAGTCAAAACTGATTTCATGAAACTTTAAAAGGAATAATAAAAATGTAAAGCTAGCAAAATCATCATTTAATATTAAAACAGAAAGATGGCAGAAAACAATATAATAACTTGTCACAGAAGTCTTGGAACCGATAGCTTACAGCAAAAGTTTTTGAGATTCGAAGCTTTATGTTCAGCTTTAAGAGAACCGCAAAATAAAAATGCTTGCTTTTAAATGTATTCAAGTTTTCAGTTGTGATTGAAGATTAGCAAAAGTAGTACACGGGTATTAGTTAAATAATAACTTGAAACTTCAAATGAAGGCGTTTACTAATCGGAGGAAACTGTACATAATTATGCAGCTAGGTTTTTATCTGTGGCAAACTTTTATTTCTTCTGATATGCTAAAGTATTACCACGTTATTATTTGTATTCAGAGTAATAGTAGTAATTTCCTGTCTCTAACTGTTTAAATTTTGGGTATTCGTCAGTGAAGACAGTGTCGAATAAGGATATCATGAAAAAGGGAATTACTTAAGGTAAAAGACCGAAATTCAATCTTCGACAAATGTCTACATTTACCACTCGAAACAGAGAGTGGTCAGTCTAGTCAATCTTTTTGGTACATTTTGACCCTTTCACATTTAGAGAGTAAGGGGTGACGATGCTCTCTTGAATTTGTGACCAGTGTGTTAATGTTGAAAGATAATTATGAAGTTTCTGCGTGTTAGAACTTTAGCCAAATATGAAATATTTTTCACATTGCTGTTCCCTGCTCAAAATTAATAAAAAGGGAACCCCATTAATCCGTCCATGAAATTCAACACCATAACGTTGTCGTTAAGAAGTTTTCTTTTCTGCGTCGAAGTCCTTCTCGAAATAAATGTGAATTATTTTCACATACGTCATGGTTATAGTTTGCATTGTTTCTCTATGAAAGAGAAAAATTAAATGATTGCTAACAATTTAAATTTTTAAAACCTACTCTCTCGTTTATTGTGGCAATTCTTTTCGCTGCAGTATCCGCACACAAACTTTAGGCTACATTGCCTGTGTTTCGATCATTAAAGTAAAATGTATGGTGTTAATAATAATGCCTTTCTATCAGCAAGAAGCAAACTTCCCCCAAAATATTTTAGTTATGTACCATCTTAATATGTAAAGCATGTTATAAAAGGCTTTCATTAAGGGAAGGGGTACTACTAAAATTTGTCGCAGTGTAAGATTATTTCCAGTGACCTTGGCTAATTTATGACGACCCCATTTGCATCACAACCCCTCGAATGGACGGGTTTGGAATTTCTCAAAGTTGGAAGTAAACTATTTGTAACTAAAACTTTTGTTTTGTTTACAGCAGATCATTCATTACCACCCATATTCAATGACTTAACCATGTAGATACTTCAACAAAATTGATAACCTAACTTTCTTTGACTACCTGTTACCATATCAACAACAACACTGTTTCTTAAAGTTGTCATTTTAAAAATGCAGCAATAAGTTTCGCAATAGTTTCTAAATTTTTACTTCTTTTTTTTTTCTTTAGATGAGGAGATTTAGAGAGGAAGGGTGGTAAGTACCTAGAGGATATGTGTGATTAGTATTACACAACAGTCTTCAAAACAAGGTCGGAATTTTACATCTGAAAGTATTGATAAAGCCAAAAGATCCATTGGAATACTGCTTGTATTTGCTAATGTCATTTATCGTTGAGAAACATTAAGATTCCGCTGCTCATTTTCGCAAAAATGTTATTTATCTCTACCTTTACAGCATTACACATTAATGTTAAAACAAAAACAACTTAAACAACTAACGCAAAACTTCACAGAACGGGGACTGAAATCTTAGTTCATCCGTGACGTAAAGCAGCTCAAGGCTATATCAGCCAAGTGTACGCAACCAGCATACGTAATCAGCAAGTTCACGTAACCCCAGTAACGGAACGTTTGCTTCCCACCTTCTGTGAATCACTGTTACAGCTAAGTGGGCGCTTGTTCCTTAGAAAGTTTGTATTTCTAATGCGAGAAAACTGTTGAAATTAAATGAATAAAAATACAATGTTACTTAAGGTTATCACTTTCTGTGCAGGGTCGGGTTTTTAGTATACTACATTTAATTAGCTGTAATATCGGTAACAATATTTTATAATGGATATTATCTACGACTCGAATAAATTGGATTTATTAAGTAAAGTAAGAGGTAGGTGCTGCCATTGCGTCGTCACGTGACAACCAACGAATCGCTCGTTTTTTAGGAAACAACCAAGTTATACATGTGACTCATAGGAAAGAAAAGGGAAAACGCGCCATGTATTCGCGGGTATTCGGGAACATTTTAGTTCCAAAATAGCTCTTTAGGAATAAAGTATTCCCTTCTTATGGGAGTCGCAGGTTACGAAGAAATGTGATTATTTTGTTTACCGTTAGACCAGTTTCTGCGCCCATGAGTCAATATAGCGGAGCTTCAACAGAAGTAACCTTTCAAGTTTTGTAGGTTTGAGATATTCACAATATTTAGATGTAGTTATATTGCTCGATTGCCTCTACATGGACGTAGAAATAAGATCGTCCGAAGGACTATTTCTCAAATTTGGAGTTGTTTAAAATATTCCTTAATGATACTTGGAGATCTGTAAAAATCTATTTCCCAGTGTTAGGTCTGATATAAGAACTTGTCTCTAGATGTGCAAAAGAGAGTAGGCAAGTTTACCTACGCCAATTATTCAAAAAGCTGGAAATGCCCTAAACCATCTCCTGTGAAAACCGCATGGAGCTACGGCATCGCCTACACTTGGTAACAAAGTTTTTCTTTCTTTTATAAGGAAAGTGAGGCCATCATAAGCCTATATGAATAAAAATACAGTTCTAGTTTAGCTAAATGATTTATGCGTATCTTTTGTAGAGTAAGTGCTGCACTAGGGTAAACATTGCACTTTTTTCAATAAAGATAAAAACATTCAATGGTAGACAAAGTCAACAACTATCAGTGAATGTATTATCAACAACATTTATTAAAGTGCCATCAAATCATAGAACTATAGACCGATCTTACATACGAAGTATATTTTTTCTCATGAATTAGGCAGGCATACCATTTTTCGAAGTCGACATTGGATTCAACTAAAATCAGTGCATACTTAATTTGTATTCCAATCAAGTCAATCAGACGATATTGAAAATGAACTACGACATTTGCGACCCCGTAGGTCATCTGAGATCAGTTTTATTCCTACCCAACCTCTACAAATGAAAGGGCAACTTAACTGCAGTCTTAATGCAATATTTAGGTTACTCGAAATTTGAAATTTTTTGGGTCTTATAATTTTTAACCCTTTGACCAATACTTAAGTAGGAGGCGTAAAAGAAACGGGCGGGGGGGGGGGTAGAATGGTGTGTAAACTGAACGGATTTAATATAGGGGAAAGGTGGGTTAGTTGATACACAATTTGATACATCGGCCTTCCAAGCCTCCAGAAACAAACAATATGTAAATACTGCCCTCCATTTATCAGCTGACTGAATTACCCACAACTGACAAGTAGCTTCCAAAGTTACAGACAAATGAGGTTTAGATATTTGGGGAAAAAAACAGATTTTGTTCTCCTGAGTAAAAACAGCAGTTAGAGTTACGAACAGTTATTGTGAGAACACTGTAGAGTCTTCACAGGAGTTTTAGTTGTTTTAGTATAATTGATGAAATTGACTTTTAGCCTAAGGTGTTTTACTTCCATGATAATGCATACAAGCATGTGGATTAAATGTGTATTTTTAGAAAAGATATGTGTGGGTTAGTTGATACTGGCGGAGTAGAGTTAGATGATACGTATCAACTAACCCGCTGATACGTGTATCAACTAACCCTTGGCCTACTTACTTGTAAGAACTGACTCCATACTGATGGTCTATTTTCTTGGAAATTATCATTATCTTGCGCTATTGGTTTTTATGGTTGAATACGCCCTTTGCCAACTGCGATACAACATGACCTGTTCACATTGTATGCAACAGTTTCTCATGTTTTCAGATAAAAATATGCATGAAGTGGTTGATACATGATATACTTTTGGCGCTTCTTAGTCCTGCAATATCATGCAGGGTACAAAAAATCGTTTACCATCAAAGTGGAGAATTCCTCAAGTGGGTCCATATTGGGAACACTTAAAAAATGAAAATTAGTAACACTGTTTTATTTAATTTTTTTTAAATATTTTTTATGGTGTTGTATGGTATCAGAGTAGTCTCAACATCACTTGTGGAATTTGTTACATCTACAACTACATAAACCGTTTGTTAGTCTATATTAGTCTACCTCCAGGTTTTTGTCACTGAATAGAAGTCTAATATCAATATAAAGTACTCGGACATTACATTTAATATTATTCTCACTTCTACGGATTATTTATGTAGAAAATATCTATGATAGAATAATGCATATCTTTTGAAGTAATATGCTGAGCATAAAGAAGATTAGAAGAAACAGTTGTCTGGTTTTCGAGGTGGCACTCGTTTCATGTTAATTTGATTTGATTGCTACGGGTTCAGGAAGCCACTTAAGGCTATCTAGGAACCCTTGTGGTGTGATCGTGGATGGACACTAGCGAAACCTCTCCTTCTCTTTTGGACTAGTGCCCAGAGTATTACGGTCAAAGCATAGACTATGGGCATGCAGTCGAAAAGGCTTTAAAGCTCGACTTTTGGGATCCACCTCAATGGGGGACCTGAAAATTTAACATGATGTAGGTTAAGTGTAGCAATGGAGAAATTCGAGCGATCCCGCGTTTAATTGTTGCACATTAAGAAGAACGGAACCGTTAATTAACGCTAATTGAGAAAAGACTTAAGCAAACAGCCGACAATTGACCTAATGTACGTAATGTTTACGCGAAATTGTTACGTACAGTATATACTGTGGACAATTTACGTACAGTACATACTGTGGACAATACTGTAACGAAAGATAGTGGAACGAACTGGAAAACAGAACGACCTGGATGCCTACCACTGCGAAAAAAATGCATTTAAAACAGAAATAAGACATGGAGTGAATCGTGTAGGGCAAAATGAACCGTGATATCACAGCTGAAGGAATAATTGAAGGGTTATCCTGCCGTTTGATTAACGTTATACATACGAGACATTCATGCAGTCTCCAAACACTTACTGTAACCTGTTTCTGTATAGCACTCGTCATGCTAGAAACACGAGTTTTCAGACCAAATTGTCAACACAGTGACATGAAATGACGATTAAATGACCATTTTATATAACCCCCTCCCCCCGGGTACTACCCCACCTGAAGATATTGAAATAGCCTAGCCTTGGGCGATAATTGCAACATTGCTTTTAGACCTACATCCTCATACTTAGTGTAGACATAGGAATACCAGCATCGAGATATGACACTGTAGCTCCATATACTCTTATCCAAATTGAATCTTGGAATCCCTCTCCCTCCTCCTACAACGCCGTCGCCCCACCCACCCACGCACCCACCCACGCACCCACCCATCTACCCATAATCAATATATGACTTTGATTAGACTGTCCTACTGAATGCAATCGCAGAGAGAGGAAGGTGTAGCCTACATAGCTTTCACAAAATGCTTGACCCCAAACTCTGCTTACTGAGCATCTGTAGGTAAGATACAAAACCTTCCAAGAATCAAGATGCAATGGAATACCTTGCCCCCACCCTCAGTCATATTTGTATCTGGCTTTGCCGCAAGCCTGGGCTTAACACTGACTCAAGAGAGTGTTGGATCAGAATGTAAACCTAGGCTAATATCCAATGTAGGAAATGTTCCAGCATTTTGGGTTTAGGTTAACTGTGTGTTACTCTGTGCATTTAAATAAAGGAAGCGGTTTTACACTTTTCAAAGTTCAGTGTAAAAAATACATCAAGGGAAATGGAAGTATGATTTTTTTTCACACTGTTTTTTTGTTCTTCTTACGGTTCTTTAATTTTTTTATCATTAAACAGCCTCTTGAGTCATGCAACCAATACTTACCTGCAACAAGGGCGTGGATCCATCTCCAAAGGTGGGTGGGGGACTTTTCACCATTTGCGAATCGCCGTCCTGGGTGAGGGGTGTAAGGGGAGGGTGCCCTCCTCTTTGAAAAAAAAAGCACATTGGAAGCTACCTATATGGCAAATAGTGCCATATTTTGGCACCATTTAGCTTTTAAAATGTAGTGTCAATTCGTAATTTGTGTTATATTATCATCACCGTTTTAGTTTTCAGCATTTTTAAAAAAAGTGGGGGACTTCCAAAAAAGTGAGGGGGCGCGTCCCCCGTCCCCCCATGATCCACGCCCATGACCAATAGCAGTTTGTAACCAGGCTGTATGTGCCATTCCTTACTTTCAATTTGTTCCGCGAACAAAATTCAGTTTCATATGACATGATGTATAAATGTCTTTTAACTTGTCACTTTTGTTCGATGGTCTCTTTTGCAATTTCATGCCGTCAAGTTCAGGATCACTCATCTTGCTCCATTAACCTCCATGTGAATTTAACTTAAAATATCTGGGGTTTTATTATCAATTTGAGGGATACTTATACCACAAAAATTGCAGTCAAAATAGCAGAGCTCAAAAAGCACAATGAAATTGGAAACATGAAATTTCAGTCTTCAGTGAATTGTATATTAAAACTTTCCACAGTTGTCTGAATCATGAATTACATTACATGAAATCACCACTATTAGTATATAATGCAAACTCATAATTACTACCAAGGACTAAGTGCATATTCCTATCAAAATGAAATTGACAAAACTCCAGCTACATACTATACAATTTACAATACTGATGGTAGGAAGCATCCCTCCCCAGGCACTGTTTTGCACAGGGTTCTTTTAAAAGATTTTTATTCTTCGTGATCCTTTTTCAAATACATTAAATAAAGCTCTCTTGTGGCATAATTGGTATAGTTCTTGTCTCAAATGTGCTCCATCTGTAACATTGCTTTGATGCGAGACATGTCTATCACCATAATTCAGAGTTAAATTAACTCAGTCTGACATACTAGCATCATTAAATGCACCAACTGCTTGTACTAATGTTCCAAATGATTCTGAAGTACAGTCTCTTTTCAGAATATGCATTATGC
Organism: Holothuria glaberrima; assembly: GCA_009936505.3. NCBI lineage: Eukaryota > Metazoa > Echinodermata > Holothuroidea > Aspidochirotida > Holothuriidae > Holothuria > Holothuria glaberrima. The sequence goes on from WURT03095470.1 coordinate 14,056, forward strand.
AATAAAACATTTTTCAAGTTCAAAAATTCAAGTACATCATCACCAATCGTTTGTACCGCACCTTGCAGTAACCCGCTGGGCATAGATGCAACGGGATAATACTACTGCATTAGTCTATGCAAAATTGGAATCAGGGTAAGATTTTCAAAACAAACATTCGACACCGAACTCATTCCACCACTTTGGCGTAAAATGTTAATCTGTAGAGGTGAGTGCCATTTCTGCCAAAGAAAGGTAGTCCAGTTGTACTGTCTGCTGTGTGTCCAAACGCTCAGGGTCTGCAAAAAAAAAAAATACAAAAAAGATAAAATGATATTTTTATCATGGCATTTCAGAAAATTATCCCAATTTAGACTTGAAGGGAACATCCACACAAAAGTAAGAGATCTGAAAGAAACACAGCACAATGATACATACAGTATCATTACAAGCTCGACACAACAGTATTTGTAGCTGTGGACATTCTTTGCTCAGGTTGCAAAAAAAAAAAAAAACACACACACAAACTCGCTACACTAAAAACTGATTGTGCATTTATTCTTGCACTCTTTTCGCATTCCTGCAGATGGACTTCACTTTATTTACTAGTTTATTTGGTTTTATTAATAAAGGTTTGATACGTGATGTTCACACACTGTACTACTAGCCTAATACTAGCAGCAGCTGCAGTAATTGTTTCACGTTCTTGTCAAAAGAGCTTGCCAGGATTTCACTAGGCCCTACGCCTAAATAATGTGGATCTAAGACAAAGCAGAGATTGACAAATGCATCCTTTTTTTTAATCTGCAGTAGTTAAGCTTTTCACAGAACCATGACGAAATGGAGGATAGCCTATGTCTTGAACCATTGAAACAAGCAGTGTGTTACTTTGAGTTGTTTAGACAGTCCATTGTTTATAACACCGAAGCTTGGCCTATTGCTTACGTATAATCTGACGACTAAGGGGAAGTACGGGCAAAAGGAACCACCCTGATAGATTAGCCATGTTAAGCTGCTGGCTTTCCAAGATCTATCCAGCATGTGACATGTCACATGGTAACTATTGAACCCTATAAATATGCACGACTGACAGAGTAGAGAGCAGTAGGAAGAAAAAAGAAAAAGTACCCATGTTATTAGAAAGTGTAAGGATGAAAATCGACAGTTTGTACTAGGTGAAAGGTCCATTGATATGATGTACCCATATAATGCTAGAAAGTGCATAATCGGAAGTATTATTTGACAATAGATAATAGCTGACAAACTCACGTGTGGGATAAATGTTGGGGGACATAATGAAAAGTACACTCTGGGCAAAAGGAACCGGGTAAAAGGAACCATGGTTCCTTTTGCCCATGATGAATACTATGTTTGCAGAGAGTGTTAATATCATGTTTGGAGAGGAAAATGTGCATTGTTCGGAACTGTGGAAAGTATGATAGGATGAGGGTGCACATACATAAGTTAAGTCATTTTGGCCAATGGCCAAGTCAAATCAAGTCAATATGCGACTCGAGTCCGAGTCCGTGACTTGACTTGTTACAACACTGCTGGCTGGTCACGCTGGCTTCAGCAAGCTCAGCCACCACCCACCACCGGTTACGACTACTGAGGAACAACCTGTTCAGTCACTTATAAACCCATTGCAGAGTGCATTCATGCTGACTATGTCCATGGTTCCTTTAGCCCTGGGGCTTGGGCAAGACGAACCACCACCTTGAAATTCTATTAATTGGTTTTGACAAATAATTATAAATTCAACTAGCTTTAACTCATTATTAATGATAAAACATTACTAACGCTGTTGTTTAGAGGCACAACTGGTCGAATTGTAGTAACAAGTCAGAATCTATGACGGGTCGAAGTTAAGTGGTTCCATTTGCCAGGGTTTACCCCATGGGCGTGGATCCATCTCGAAAGGTGGGGAGGGGGACTTTTCAACATTTGCGAATTGCCGTCCTGGGGTGGGGTCTAAGGGAAGGGGGTGTCCCCTCCCCTTTGGAAAATTTTTGGCTTTGTTAAAGGGCTGAGACGCGAAATGGTGCAATCTTTTTCATTTTATGAGGTGTCCCTATGCTCCAAATTTTACGTACTTTTTAAGGAAAGAAATTGAAAAAGCGAGACGTATTCATGTTTAATGGAACCTTGCCAAAGGTGAAAAATATTCCGAAAAAATATACGAAACCAAGCACATTGTACAATATGTTTTTACAAGGGGGATTGCATTGAGCACAGTTCCCATTATTTTTGCAACCTTGACCAGCCGGTTTTAATTTCGCCGTGGTGGGGTGGGGTCTAAGGGGAGGGGTTCCCCCTTTGAAAAAAAAATGAAACTGGAAAGTTTCTAGGTGGCAAATGGTGCCATATTTAGGCGCAATTTAGCATTTAAATTGTAGTGTCAATTCGTAGTCTATGTTGTATACAGTTTCAGTTTTCATCTTTTTTGAAAAAGTGGGGGGGCGTTTTGGCGATGTTCCTCTTCCAAAAAAGTGAGGGGGACGCGTCCTCCCCCGTCCCCCATGATCCACGCCCACGGTTCTTCCTCAACTCTTTGAAATAACACCTCCTCTCTTACAGTTATGCCATCATCTGCGACGAACGCTGACTCTTTGTATTGTAAGACTGAGTAGAGTTTTAATGTTGTAAAGTTTACCTCAGTCATGGGTTAGGCCCTAGGTCGCACAATGGGTCTACTTTAGGCTACACACGTAAACAGTTCCTTGAAGGAGTATCGTAAATTTGCGAAAGAATTTAAACGACTTCCTTGAGATTTTACGGTCTCCAGTACCTAGGTGACCACTTACTTGTTGGTAAAAGTAAGTGGTCACTTTCGTACTGGAGACCATTTAAACTTTAATTTTATTGAATGACATGTTCCGATCTCTGAAGAAATGCCCAAAACAAAATCTTCTCACTCGAATCTCTTGTACTACGTAAGTGATCTTGTGTAAAAACGCGGTGTTTACATCGGAGCTAAACGTACGAGCGCTATGATTGGTCACAGTGAACACACTGAAACCTTTTCAGACGGCAAATCTGATTGGTTGAAAAAGGCGATTTTGTAAGACTAAAAATGGCCTAATTTTTTCGTTTTTCTCGTTAATGTGCACTTTCTTCACTCGGAATCGCCCACATTTGTGGATATATTAAGTAAGAAAACACTCTGTGGCAAACCTGAGCCCCATCCCCCCCCCCAGGTGGGTCACAAAACAAGCGAAAACACTGCCATGCCCCATAGTCTAGCAGGCGTGTAATCCTGCTCCCGGTACCGCTATTTATAACCTTTGGACCTCTTTTCCACAAAGACTGGAGGGAGTGGTAGTCACATGATCGCCACAACTACCATACAACAACGCCGAAACGTAACGAAGGAACCTAATTATTTCGTAGAACAATCCCCGCTACAACGAAACAATCACACAGATCCATCAATAACTGGAGAACAGCTTCAAAAGAGTTAGCTGCCTCCGGGGGACTCGATCGTAAGACATGAGTATTAACTAATCCATTGGGTGTATCAACTAAGTTACCAAGGTGTATCAACTAACCCACTCGGTAGGTTAGATGAAACATTTGACGGACATTTTTTTATAGGCCACCATACCTAGTGTAACACTCAGGGGCGCCGCGGGGGAATTCTCATAGGGGGCAAAGCATGGGATGAGTGATCGCTGCCCTGGGGAGGGGTCTAAGGGGAGGGGTGTCCCCCTCCCTTTTCAAATTTTTTTGGGAATTTAAGGTCGCTTAGATACAAAATGGTGCTGTCTTTGAAATATTTTTGGAACTGTTCATATCCTGGAAAATGCTCATAATTTTAGTGAATTCTAATTTTGGTTGGGTGAAGAGGATGGAAGCCTTTGTTGTGTAAGAGAAGGTTATGTTGTCATCAAAACTCCTGAAGACCCTTTTTGGATAACCATCTATTCGGCCTTCTATTCGGTGAAAGTTTTTGCCGAAAAATGCGTGCGTAGAGTCCACAGAAACATTTTTAAACTGTTACGAACATTTTCCTTGCTTCATTCGTGCATTATAAAGGGTATCTAAGGGCTGAAAACACTGGAATAGGGCCTCCTGGAAGCTCTGAACAATGTATGGATCAGATATAGGCCTACCCTACCCCTTCTCTTCTTCATTCTTTTCCGCTTCCTCCTTTCTTCTCTTTCGATTACTCCTCTTCTTCTTTTCCAATCTTATTTTCTTTCTCTTTCTCCTTTTTTGCAAATTATATGGGGGCGGTGGCCCCCTGCCCCCTGTGGCGTCGCCCCTGATAACACTGCAGTGGATACCGCATGCTTCACAGACATGCACAAGATCGTGATGTTTGTTTTGAACAATTCATGAATTATGTCCAGCTAAAAGTCTTCATGGTAGCCCAACATAACTAGAAAAAGTAACAACTTACCTGCCTCTCCGGGCCCTACTTAACGATTAAGCACTGTGTCATTGCTGCTGTTATTTTGCTTCCGATGATTTCATCTTTCCCTTTCCCGAGAAGAGCTACTCTACTTGCTTGCTGGTCGCTTGTGTACTATGGATATGTAATGAAAATGAGAAAATGTTAGTGATTAAAAGTTAAAGTTGTAATACTTAATGTTACGTACCTTATTTATTTCACAGGGCATGGGCAACGTATCGAGGTGACGCGGATGACGAGGATGACTCCGATAATGATGACGTCAGCGAGGAATACAGTGATACAACATCAGATGATATGACGTGATATTACAATAAAGGTTAATATCTTGTTATGATAATACACAGGAGACCATACGGACAGCTCCTGCTTTACAAACCCTTAGAAAGAATTCTTATTCAATGATGGGTTGGGGTAGGGGGACGGGGAGGGCAATCACCCACAGTTAGGAGAGGGAAAATCCCGGATGTATACAATAACAACTAATTATTCCTCAAAAATCTTAGAAGGCAAAATATTTTTAATGTTCATAAGCCCATCTCTTGTCTACGTCCTGTCACTATGACAGAAATGCTACGTTGCAAATGAAGACAGGTAAAACACAACTGCTAATTTGTGTGGGTCAAAACAAATGTGGAAAATTCTTCATTAACATGAATATAATCTTCCAACTGATTTCAGTTGGATTTTGACAATCAGTACGAACTATAATATGAAAGAGTTAAACTCCAGAAAACGATGCGTTTTTAGAACACATAATATAACAGCATTGTCAGCTTTTTATAACACATTTATGCAGGCCAGTCTCTACTTGTCAATGAGATGTTAGTTGTAAATTATATATTATAAATAAAAAATATTTGCATCTGTAATATCTAGCCAATATGTAAACAATGTTACCCCTACTCAACGATAAGTAAGTAGAGTCAGTAGGCAAGATTCGATTTAACTATGAACTTTTTGAGTTGATAAATAATCTCTTTCCCTTTCATTCATCTTCGGTTCCCTTTTGCTCCGTTTCTGCCTTTCTTTTTTCCTTAATTTGCCCTTCTTCAACCCGGTGGTTTGAGCTGATCTTCCCGGTCGAAACCGTCGGGGGGGGGGGACACTTTGCCCGGCAGATACGCTACTGGAAAGAGAAACTATTCATACTTAGTATGTAGATTTGTCATGTTGACAGATGTTCGGTCATTGGTCATTTGCGGTCACCAGAGGTCAAGAGCTGAACTTTGTAAACATAACATAACCATCCCCTTTTCCAGGATGAATCACTAAGCTTTTGGTCTACCTGGTACATAATTCGATCTCTGTCCATTTGGAGACTATGATTTTCTTTTTGCCATAAGAGCTGCCCAAACTTTGACATAATGCAGATTCAAATGTTTACATAAGTTAGCGGTTGCTCTCTAGGCGACTATGAAATAATTCACATTTTAAAATTTGTGTAGCTTTTTAAGCAATTCCAACCCTGTAACAAAACATTACGATGAGGATTTGTGTAATTTCATTTAGTTTTACAAACTTAAAGCGATTCCCAACGTTATGTAATATTAAGTGTAGGTGTGATCTCTAATCTTACATTTATCTTATTCATCAGAAGCGTATTAAGCTCACGTTAAAAGAAATGCTCAAACACTTATGCAAACACTATAAAAATAAAATAAAAGTTACTGCAGTAAATGGATACGATTTTTGCCGAAATCCTCGTTTTGACAATTTTCACAAATACGCTTAGGGAAAAGGTCCGCAGAGAAAGAGTATTGCTTGTCGTACTGTCTTTAAAACGATGTAGTGGGGACTACTCAGTAACTGATGCGTAAAGTCATGTTAAGCGAAACTTTTATGTTACAGGTGTATTGTGAAATTACAGCAACGATGCTTCAAACGTGCAATTAAATGTATTGATAATTACCTGATATTATTGCCTCGGTTGTGGAACTAATTCATGCAAAGTTTATATTGGTAACTTTCTTATTTTTATATCCAGAAAATAATTGTAATTCAGAGTAAGATATTTTTTTTTTTTTGTGTATTTTGATTTTATTATTAGAAGCACTACAACTTTAATTTGAACTACCTTGATGGAGATATGTTGCTCTGAAAATTGATCATTATTATAATTGTTTTGTTGTTTTGTTAAAAAATCAACGATATTCCTTCATAAGCATCTGTGATTAAGAAGGTATTTTTATTCATAGAGGAAGAGATTTCCACTCTGGACTCCAAGTACTTTGCTGGATTGCACCAGTACAAAGCTACTGCACATCTTTGTGCATGCACATTGTAGTGTACAAAATACCCCTAGGCTAGATCGTGAGAAGGATAAAAAATAACACAATTGGCCAGGAGTGACAAAAAAAAATACCTGCGCAAAAGACCCTCAAATCACAGCTCGCAATATTTTCGCAAAGTTTTAGTTCGAAGGGTTTGCATTGCGGAGCATTTGTGGCGCAATTGCCACTGTCTAACGGGTAGTGTATATGAATAGTAGGAACCTAGCCAACACCAGCATATATGTGTGTTGTATGCAGAAGTTAGTGGTACACTTCCTAAAGAGTTTTTTCCAAAGTTTTAGTGTTCAGAAATGTTTTAGGTTATTCATCCTTACTCATGTTAGACAACATGAAAAGTTTCATTTATCGACACGATGGTTTTTCTTCATGTTAAAAGAATGTAAAATCCTAAAAAGATTTTGTCCATATATATATATATATATATATATATATATATATATATATATCACTGTTACGAGAGCCTGATACAATTAAGTGAATTAATCCATACCCAATGGCGTTACTTGAGTCCAACACCTCTTCAGATCATACGTCCATGTCCATTGTGAGGGTAAAATGTTCTTTAACACCTAACTGGAAATGCATTCCATTAAGCCCCTCCCCCTCTCTTGCGCTATCCCTCTTTGTCCTATACATCTTATGTTTTATACATTGAACCATTTAAAAGAACTTTGATTAAAAATGATTTTACCATAACTATTATGGTTCTAAATTACTTCAAGGACTGAGAAACAAATTAACTAAGGCACCAAGCAACATGATAAAACTTCCTAAAAGTCCTTGGTGATATATTCAATTCAAATTTAGCACCAAATACAGCACCATTTTGCCTCTATTGCCCACCTTAGGTGAGCAAATGTTTTTCAAAGGGAGGGAACACCCCAGTGTCCCCTCACCTTAGACCCCTTCCCAGGACGGAGATCAATGTCATCTGCCAATGGCGGATCTTGTAAATTCCTTAAGAGGGGCGACAACGGCCTGTAGGGGCGCTTTGAAGTATGTAGATACCCTATGCCTTAATTTGATGAAAACCTAAAACGGGCGCTGACAGGCTATCTGAGTCCGTTGGGGAGGACCCCTTGACTATAGGGACGCGCCGCTACTGTCATCTGCCAGATCAGATACAAGCACCCGCCAAGATTTGGACCTGCAGAAAACACTGTAGGGGTTTTGCCATAGACGAAAAAGTGACTTATCATATTTCAGCTATTTGAAAGAATTCTTATAAGAAATTATGACTGTACTATAGCCATTGTGACTATGCTGTAGCTACAATAACTAATCTGTAGGTCTAATAACTGTACAATTAGTGTTTTACAGCCATAACACTTGTACTTTAATCAATTTGTTACAATTAATGATGCCTGCAACAAAGATGTTATCCATGTCATCAACAAGTTAATTTAAATTTAGACACGCAAACAAGGACACTGAACATCGAGCGTACATTGTTGATAAAAGTTACTGATATTTTTATTAGTTTGCTTCACTTAGGAAAATAAGCACATAACTCATGTACACGGAATATTGGTTATTGATAGCTTCATATATCTGCTTTACCTAGGGTAATAATCACATTATCGTTATGTTAAGGAATATAAGATATTGATAGCTTTATATATCTTCTATACCGAGGGTAATAATCACATTATCTTTATGTTGAGGAATATAAGATATTAATAGCTTTATGTAAATATGTTGCCTGAAGTAGCGAGTCCGTAGTCGATACACTCGAATAATAGCTCTTGATCAGTTGGTTGCTTTGTAATATTTAATTCATCTAGAGATACAAGCTAAGAATGATTAGTAATAGATAACCTTTTAGCTTTATCAAATCACTTTGCCTAAAGAACTGAGCACATCAGTAAATTAAGAATCATTATTGATTCCTTGCAGAAGGGATGAGGCAAGGAATCTATGCGATGGTGATGACGTGTGTGTGTGTGTGTGTGAATGTGTGTGTATGTGACGCTTAGCTTCTACCAATAACCGACCCTTTTAATATTTGGTATAGAGATTTTTTATGTTGAGAGAAAGGCCCCTATTGTTTTGGTAGAGATCAAAGGTCATTTTAGGTCAACAGTGGTCAAAACCGAAAACCTTGTTAACACGATATCTCGCAATAGCAATGACCGAAACACTGCATATTTAGTATATAGATTTTTCATGTTAAAAGGAAGAATTCCAATATTTTTGGTGGAGGTTAATAATCATTTGAAGTCACCGAGGGTTAAACTGTGAAAACCTTATAAATGGCTTGCAAACACGATATCTAAAGATAGCAATGACTGACACTTTTTCATATTTGGTATATACATTCGTCATGTTACAAGAAAGAACCCTATTTTTGGTGGAGGTCAAAGGTTATCTGGGGCCAGGGATTCAAAGTCTGAAAAGCATGTTAACCATCATATCTCAAGTTACTAAGCTTGGATAGGAGTCATGTGTAGTATGAGGATGCGTTATGGTGAGAAAAACAACCTTATTGTTCTTAGTGGAAGTGAATACCATATAAGCTCATCGGGGTCAAACTCTGAAAACGTTGTTAACACGATATCTCAAGATAGGAAGCTTGGATAGATTCCAAAGTTGCTATGTGCATGCCTCATGGTAAGAAAAAGAACCTTGATGTCTTTGGTGGAGGTCAAGGGTCGTCTGTGGTCACCAAGGGTCAAACAATGAGAACCTTCTTAACACAATTTTTCAATGTAGGAAGCTTGGATAGATTTCATACGTGGTATGTGGATGTGTTACGGTGAGAAGATCAACTATATTGCTTCTGGTGAAGGTCAAAGGTAATCTGTGGTCATGGGGAGTCAAACACTGAAAACCTTGTTAACAAGATATCCAAGTTAGGAAGCTATGATAAATTCCAAACTTGTTATGTGTATGCCTTATGGTAAAAAAAGAACCTTGCTATTTTGAGAACCTGAGAACCTTCTAGAAACAATTTTTTAAAGTAGGAAGCTTGGATAGATTTCATACTTGTTACATGGATGCTGTATGACAGGTCATGTAGGGTCACCAGAGGTCGAAAAGGAAAATTTCCCAAGAATTCTCAAAAAATCCCAACATTTCCTACAGCAAGTGACCACAAGGCCTTTTGGTGTATAATCGGGTATTTGCAGGTGTTCAAATTTTAAGAAATTTTAAGAAATTTTTCTAACTTTGAACCACCTATAGGGTGGTCTAGGCCTTCTATTCCCGTACAGAAGGCCAAATTGTAGAGAGAATTGGGTGGGTTGAATAAAATAATTAGTAGCGGCGGTCAACAATGTATCCCAGCGGATCTGTTGACTTATGTACGCAAACAAGAAAAGAAGAATTTAAGTTGAAAACAAAATCAATTTTCACTTGGAACAATCCGTCATTAACTGAACATCACTGGTTTAGAGAATTTCCAGGGAAGGTTCAAATGTTCTAATTATTCTCCATATTTTTCATTGAGTATTCCAAAATGGTAGAGTTGTCCCGGACTGATGAACAGTTGGGTTCTTAAAAGATCGTCTAAATTCTACATTCACTCAGCTCAACTTTGACCTCAGTTTGATCACTTGAGAACCAACCCAGAATCTGCTCAATTACTGATTCTGTTTCCATATGAACTGAAAACAAAAGAAACAGCGGAGGCACAGATGAAGTACCTTTGGTTGGTTATACTGATTTTATTAATCTTTTATCACAGTCTGGTTTTCCTTATAAATATTGAGAAGGGTACCCGACAGGTGAATCAAAGATATCAAATATCAGTAACTATCATTCTAAATATATCGATCACGATTTCGGTCTTTTAGGTACATCCATTATATGAAACTAACAAAAAGCATAATTTTTACTTACAGTTTTCAAGCTCAGTTCTAAAAATTAAGCAAGTACACAACGCTACCAATGCACCAGAAAGCCAAAAGGCCTTGTGGTCACTTGGTATCTTCGTGACGTAATCTGAAAATTTTGTGAACAGTTTAGTCAATTTGCATTCAGTCATTGCAACCTATGAAATCAAACAGTGCATACAACATACTTTAAGTGGCTGAAAAGTAAACAATATGATATCCTCCACTTTTAAACGTGAAGGACATTTCTTCTACCCCCTCTCACCGCTGGGGCCTTCTACCATGACTGGGACATCAGTTTGGCTTGAGTTCGTATTTTAAATCCCCTAGAATGCACTTTGTGACAATGTACTAAACATTAACCAAGAAACATAACAAATTGAAAATCCTCTGAAACCAACATTTACGGATAACCATTATAACGATAAGTTGGTCTCTCAAATGATTCAGTTTACAGGAGATCTTAGGTTAGAAATCATTAAGTTGTCATCATAGTTCTGTCATTCCCTTAGCCAGGATTTCCGACATATGAAGAAACTTTACTGGAGCAGCAAGAGGTAATAATCTTTGCAACACTGTCAAAGGTTGTTTTTACACAAAGATATCAGTCCAGAGATAATCTTGAAACAATACCAGCTCCTAAAACATCATCAAATTGTGTGTACAGCTCCTCAGGTAGTGGGGTGTTCAGGATCCCGCAGAACGCATCTGGTAAAATCTAGAAGTAACAGACTGGTGGGCAGCCACGGCAAATTTGCCTTTTTTTCTTTTTCTCTTCACATCTTTCCTTTTTTCTCGTCTGGGATGGGAAGAGGGGAATTCCCAAGGCCCCTAAACGCCCCTAGCTCATGTCCCATCTGGTTGAATTCTGCCAAATTGTATTAGCGTGGACGGGATAAGCTAGGGATGAAGCCTTCATCTAATGTTTAATTTTAAATTCGCCAGGTTCTTACTGATAAAGTAGAACGAAACGTGGGTAGCCCAGATCCGTCGGATGAAGAGGATAAAATGGCTACACAGATACCGACTCAAATGATTCTAGTTTTATAAATAAAAAGAGGTAAAAATAAAAAATGGAATGAAGTGATAGGTAATGTAAGGAGGAATGATTTTTTTATCGCTTTATAAAGTTTAGAGTAACTTGAAATTTCCTGCAACTCAAAGTGTTTGAAATAAAAACTTATCCCAATATAATCGCCTTCACATCTCGGGTAATCGAGATCTCTCCTAATAACTATGTGCAGTTTTTTTTTTGAAATATATAGCTTTCTAAGGGGCTTTGTAATGAGATATCAAATTTTCAAAACGTCATAGTGTTATGATATATGCCATGAAGGTCAATAGGCGGGGAACGGGAGGACGTGTACCTCTAGGTTTGAAATTGGGAGGGGGTTTGTCTTCGATGTTTTCCAGATTTCCTATAAAAAATTCATGCATGTGTTTGAGACTATAACTAACAAGCCCTAGTTGTTAAAATATATAGATAAAAATTGTCAGAAAATACCTTAGATTGTATCTTTAGCGGGGTCAATGAGCTCAACTACTTGAATGTCGAGTTGGCATTAGTTCTTGCCAAAGTTATGTCCCACACAGAATACACTGTTGATAAGCCAGTTTAAGAAAACCTTGGAATAATACCAGCTGTGAGGTGTCCGGGATCCCGAAAAGGCAAAAGGAGGCACCTGAATGGATCAAGAAATTACAGACTGGTAGCCACAGCGAATCCGACTTTGTTTCAAAATTTTGACGCTATAATTAAGCTTACGTTGTACGTAATAAGTCATTTTCTTTTTTGCCGGTCAGCCAGTAGAAGTATTTATTTTTGTTTTTATGCTCACATCATGTTTGAACAGCTTAATTTTCTATTGAACACATCATTTCACGGCAAGACTTGTATTCAGGTACTCCAGGTGCTTAGATACACATCAATTTCCAAATCAAAGTGGGTCTGTCAAAAAGATTAGTCGGATACCACAATGCTCTGTAATCTGATAGGGAACATTAAGTTTACTTCCTACCGGGATGAGTGTTTATTGATAAAGAGCGCCACCTGAAAGACAGATCTAGCGGGAACTTTGCTATAATTCAGAATTGTCTCGAATGTCTTTTAATTCTAGAGTGAGATACACGCCTCTAGCGCAAGTAAGCCATAAGGACACATCTGTAAATATGTTTATCTCCCCCCCCCCAAAAAAAAATGATACGGCTCATGAAATTAATTCTCATTTCTCAAGCACAAACTCTGCTCTCCCATAAGCACATAGAGCTAATTCTTGGACAGGTAGCAATAAAAGAAGCATAGTGAAACGTGATTGAGGAAAATGTTTTAGGTGGCATGAAAAAATGAAAATGAATATAGATTTGCAGGTATAAAAAGCGCGTTAATGTGAGTGTATTTTGTTGTAGTTTGCCAAGGATATGTGACAAAAATACATTTGCGAATGACCAGACATCATAATTGAGTTGTTATTGGCAAACATATTTTTAGGAAACTGAAAATAATTTGGTGTTGAGTCTGCATGAAACTATTGTAATAGAAATAATTGGTTTCTAAATGGAAACAATCTGCCCCCTTTTGTATTTGCTTATTTGTCACGGTCCGTATACGGTACGGCTATTACAGAAATCTAATATTGGGAAATTTTCAGGCCAAAATACTAATCCACAAATTAGGGGTACATATTTAGCTTCCGTCTGCAAATGGGTAAGGTTTGGTGTCTTTCAAAGGGATCCACGTATTTGAATCTTTTGTACCAAAAGTATTTCTTAAACTGCCAAATGTCCCTGCGCAGGATCCCTAGCGTAATACAAGAACTGAACTGCATATCTCAATACCCAAGCTTATCCAAAGGTCATTAACAAATCATTTACAGGACTAATCAACATTTTAATAAGCATTTTTAAAACATTCTTTATTATTTATTTACCTTTTTATTTTACCCTTACTTTCTTAGTTTTTTTCATGCATGCATATTCCCTATCACAGGCCGTTAGCCTAAATTCTCGTTCAAAATTAGTAAAGGGGCTGTTTTTAGAGCACTGAATGTGGTACCATGTAGTGTCATTTGCCTATCGGATAAAAACATCATGATAGTGTCGTTCTTTATGAATAATATCCCCCAACAGTGTCCTTATATAGCAATACCCCCTGATAGTGTTCTTATATTGTAATGTCTCCTTATAGTGTCCTTATACTGTAATATCCCCTGGCTTCCAGAAAGCAGTTTACAGGTCTCCGGTATAAGCATTGGAAGGGTACTGTATCACGGCCAAAATTATAAGTAATATTGTAGTGCATGAAATCTTTAAAACGATTTGCACAATTTTGCACTAAATGTAAAGATACCTTAAATGAACAAATTAAATGTTTTTGAAGGAAGGAATACCCCTCCCCTTGGAACCCTGTTTTTGGCCCAACATCACTGCACAAGTAAACCAAGGAATGGCCCCTCAGGGGCAAACCATTGTCGGTCAGCATATGCACAGTTTAAGCCTACACTGTAGATTTATCTACGGTGGAATTACGAAATCATCTTCAGCTGTGCCCCCATCCCCCTCTATCACAAACTCACGCTGAACCACTGCTTTTGGATTATTTTAAATTTCGATATGAAATAGTTTTGGATTCCTTAGCCTTAATAAAATGCTATAGCGTCATTGTATATCGGAAGTCTTTTGGCATACGACATGTTAAATCGGGTAAAAGTCACCGTACGCGTCAGTCCGTTGTGATGTTTGTCAATACGCAAGGATACCAGGTGATGAAACAAATTGAATCTCAAACCCTGCTAGATTGCTGGAAGTTGTACTCATTACCACATATACACACCATGCATACGTCCATCCCCATATATCTGCAGTTACCTGTACTCAGCATTTAACACCGGGAAGTCAATCAAATTTGACATGGAATTGAATCTTCTGACTGACCAAGTAACTGGGGCCGATTTTGTGCGCTCTCTAAATATTTAATGTTGCGAAACATTCCGAATGCTTTGTTCCTGCACCCCCTAGTCCCGAGCCCTTGGAGTCCGCTGGGAGAGCTACCGCTTTAATACTTTACGCTTTGTGCGCGGGGTACATGGTACCTTCACTGAACTTGAGATCCCTAGTCCTGAATGACCTCAAGCCTCCTCTCCCCAGAACATTTCTGGACCAGTGCCAGCTGTTTCGGCTCTTCCGCCATTACCCTCAAGTTAAGGTCATTTGCTAATTACTACTCGAATACTTATGATGCATTTTAAGATGATTCTAAATTTGAGAGGAATTTTTATCAACGACTTACACACCCATACCAATATCTTGTTATAACTCCCATTATCCCGTTTGCCGATAGAAAAGATTGTACTAAGTTACTCAAGTTGGCGGATACAATAACTTTTTTTAAGATAAAGGCTTTAAGTTTCAAAATTAAAGTTCTTGAAATTTAATTTGCTGAATGAGAAACTTGACACGAATGAAAAATTAAATAGTATTCGTTGTAGACTGAGCTTAAACTTCTGTCTGAATATCGTTGCAAAATTGTATGAATCTTTCATTTACATGTGTCAGATTTATAAAGAAATATAAGTCATGCTAAATTATTTTGCTTGTATGGCAATACAGATTTCCCACAATGCAATGTCTTTTGAATAGTTGCTTCAAAATTATAAATTTACCAAAGCGACATACTTTATATAATCCTTGACTTTCCGATATCACGTTTTGACACTGGAATATAACTTCTACTACAATAATTGATTTGATGATATATTTTATAAGAATAGATGACGTTAAAGAAACTCAAGCCTTTTCTAGTCGGAAAAGAAAGAGAAATAAGAGATCAATAAAAGAAATCAAACGACAAGTTATTGTGTTCTAGAACTAACAAAAAAACTAAAGAATATACAAGAAAATAATAACGACGACAAAGAATGCAGGTAATTCATACTGTGATCAAACTTATCTGCAGTGAGCAGGTGACATTAAATAAATCTGTTTTGCTTTATAAGTGAAGAACTCACTATAAGAAGATGAAATTTTCCTTTTTCTTTTTGACGACCTCAGCAAATGGAGTTGCAATATTTGTTACCCGGATGTGAACAAGCAAACAGTAGTGCTGTCATGTCCATTGAAGAGACACGGTATGCTTAATTTGCTTTTCTATTTCACTCTATAGTTTGGATCGTGGTGTTGAAAAAGATGTTTGTTTAATAAATAAATATAAATGATAGGATTGTTTGCGTCATTGCATTTACATTACGGAAGTATGAATTGAAGACTAGAATATGTAAAGTTTCAAGGATAATATAATGGACTGGAATACTGTGAACCTGTAGTGTCAATCGGGCTTACTTTGAGTTCACTTCGGGATAAATTGTTGCTATCTATATGATAACATCGGATAAGATCTGGACAGCTATCTTTAAGAACAGAATACAGATTCTGCCAGAATTCTTATATTTTAGTCCTTCTTAAACATGCTAAAACTAAAGCATAGCCTAAATACTTACTTCGAGAGAATACTAAAAAAGCTATGGAAATATTTAAACCAATTTCAGAATTTAAAGTTGCCTAATACAAATAACTAAGACCACGCAAAGCAAAGCAGAGATTAGGATCAAGTTCCAGCACAATGATTGCAGCAGATTAAACTGAGATGTTTTAGTTTAATTGAGATTGTCTAATATATTTCATAAGTAAACATTGTGTATTTTGGCACTTTCTCAGAAAAAAAAATGTTCTCTTTGACTAAAATAATACTAAAACATTCATGTTTGGAACTTTTCTGGGGTAATCAAAACATTTTTGTGAAAAAATCTTCAATCTGGTCTAATGAATAATATACTATCAAACAGATGGGACATTATGGTTCTATGCAGATAACTAGTGTCCTTTATTTCGTTATCGTTTATCTTTTCACTTACTATGAAGTTGGTAATACAGGCATTACTGTTGCAGATTTTCTGTATCTATTTCTTTTATATATAAATAAATATATATATATATATATATAGATATAAAAAAAAAAGATTGACATATTCAATTGCCTCTTGAGAAAGGAAGGACGACCCTTCCGAAACGTTGAGTTTTGAAATACACGGTTTTAGCCAATTTTAGTTCTTGCTTTTAGTGTATCCTTTTAAACTGTTATATATAGAGATATATATTTATTTATATATTTACATGTATATATATATATATTCATATATATATATATATTTCTATAGACTGGGATTTAGGCGAAATATTGTATGAAAAGACGAGACTGTTGGGAGAACTCGACCTTAAGGCGAAAAAACCGTGTCGCCTTAACGTTTTACACACTGTTTTATATGGGAATGCGTAACTGTATACGCAAGTCCGATTTACCATGTAATGTG
>WURT03095482.1:0-12572 GCA_009936505.3 Holothuria glaberrima
TATTGCTGGCATGGGAGTGGGTTCGCCCCTCACCCACTTAAAACTGAGATGACTGCTGCAGATTAAATTACTTTAAGCATTCAGTCCAAGGCGGTTATTTTGATACTAGATACCAAGGGCCACGGTTAAGCAGTCGGATGTTTCTCAAGAATCTGCTTTATTAGGGTCAAAAGCGAGATTCTATGTGGATGCCGGGTGAGGTGAAGGTTGTCCTTTCTCTTCCTAAGTCATTGCAGCATTGCAAAAAAGTTTTATCGTATATAGAGATGGTATCCAGGCCTGGTCAACCTTCGCCCAGGTGCCAGGGAATTGCCCCAGAGTGCATATGAGTTACACCACTTAGTGCTTGTTGAAAATAACCAGTGTCATTCGGAGGTCAGCTAACTTAAAGCTTCATGTTATTGTCCCACTCGGAGTAGCAAGTGTTGGGAGTTAGAGCAAGTACCCTGTACCACTGTACTGCTACTGTCGCCAGCAGTTTTTGAGCTGGAAAATAATCTAAAACTAAGGGTCGAAATTTGAATAGTCTGGGTAATTTCAATGTTTGTAATGGGGGCGAATTTCCTTAGCTTAGGCTAGCTAGGATGGCTATTGCTACCATTCTACACCACTATCTTCAAGGTCTTCTCCCCGACCTCTCTGAAGCGTTGCCAGTTGAATTCATCAGAACCTTGCGGCAACCTATGGATCCCTCGCTTGCATTTTTAGACTCATCTTTCAATGATCTGATGAAGGTCCTCAAGGGGCGGATGTAAGGAAATACCTCTTTCCGCCGCTATATGGGCGGGCGTCTCGACGTCATCCTTTGCGACCCCTTCCCTCATCACCAAACCCTTACCTTCCATGTTACTACAAACTCCCCGTGCTGCTGACTCTTTATTGGATCTTTGTACTGATATTCCAAATAGTACTTCTACTAATTTCAAAATGAAAACCTTTATTTAGTCCCATTCGGGTACATTATGCAAATATATACATATCACTTACTTTAAATTAGATTAGTGTGCAGATATATACATAAATCACAAATAAATAAATATTCATGTAAGGTGCAATACTGGAAGGAATATGAAAGAATCCCCTCACATTGTGTCACCATGGAAGTACTACCTCGGAGGTAGTACTTCCATGGTGTCACAATTCTTTCGATTTTAGAACCAAACTGACAAGCCAATTGTCGTCCCGTAGCCCCAACCATAATGCAGAAGAAACCGTACAACTTGAAGAACACCCGACAGAAGTTTTTAGCCCTGACGGATTTCGCTTACACCAAAACAGTTTGAAGTTACCGTGACATTGCTCTGGTCAAGGCCTTTGTCGAGATAAGTGCAGTATTAAACGTAATTGTGACGTCAAGGACGACTTAGTAACTACTAAGTTGCTTAAAATTTGCTCACAGAGTAATACTTTCACAATTACACCAGTCCGGATCAATTAATCTTTATCTGTGTGGTTTCCTGCGTACTTTTAATTCGTCAGTTTTGACATTCAATTTTAGTGACGGAGTTAGTAGTGACCACACTCATTCTGTATTGATTTTCATATAAATTTGATTTGTTGTGTGAAAGCATAGGCTACGTTAGCATGCTAAGAGTTTGAGGTGCGCGAAATTTGCCAGTTTTACAATGTGGACAGCAACAGTACGCACTGAGACTGAGTTGACATGAAATGCAAATTCAGAATGAAAATTGAATTAAACTGAATCAAATTTACATTAAATTCAAGCTTACCCTTTATCAAATCAAATTACCTAGCATTTGGGAGGGGCGGAGCTACCATATGGTCGGGGCGGTCCCCCCCTGACGGACTCAAATCGCCAGTCGGCCCCCTTCTTAGGGTTTTACCGTCTGACCGTGTTGACGCCTAGGGTATTTAACTACTTCGAAGCGCCCCTACAGGCCATTTTGTCCCCTCTGACCGAATCCCTTCCTCCACCACTGCATTTGGGAATTCTTCCTGTTATTTACAGAAAATTTTTCACTTATGTAGGTTGCGCAAAACTCAATCCAATATGCTTTAATTTTTACAACCATATTTAAAAATGATTTATAGTTCAATCAAGATAGATAGCGTGCTATATTCTTAGCAGTAAATAAACAACCAGGGAAGTATTATCATAACATTCCTTGATGTAGTTCAAACGTCTGTTTCGTTCCCCGCCAGGTGTAAAGGAAGTTCCTGGATCGATTGTTCACTTTTCTGTTTATTTTACTTTCCTTGTACTTTGTTCTTTGTTTTCGTAACTTAGCTATTAAGCGGCACAATGAAACATAAAGAAGATGAAACTTGTAAAGCTGTAAACGGAGGTAGATCATGCACGAAATAAGTTAAATAACTTGCTTCCTGAAGATAACTGTACAATTAACAAGTCTTTAACAAGACGTTATTGACATATTGGTATTTTTTCAATTTTTTCCCCGAAAGAGACATGCTATATACTTGCAGATCGGGCTATTTTCAAGTTCTTTCGTTCTTAAAACATCATATTTTGGGAAAGAAGGGGAGAGGTATTTATCCCCCTCACTCAACCCTAGGGTATGCAACTGACATCAGTAAAGTTAAGGTACTAAGATGAAATGTTCCTGTTTCAGAAGACAAGGCGACTGGAACTTCTGTTTGTGGTAACCCCCCTCCCCATATGAATTGAAAGGGGTATTGCTTCTACACCTACAGTCTGACACATGTATGTACTTTTCATAATTCTCTCTTCCTTGGCCTAACAAGAACCTTGAATGGTCTTGGCGCGCGGGAGACTCCACTTCCACTCGTGAATAGGGAGGGGGCGTCATCTCCTGTTGGGTTCTCCAAGGTCATTTTCTGAAGGATGCTGCACGTCATCAGGAAAATTTCCATCTGTGCGAGCTGTGCACCGACACAGGATCTCATTCCTGTGGAAGAAACAAAATATATTCAGTATCAATGAGTGAGAAACATTGCCTTATTTGCAGTGACTATATTGATATTTTAAGCAACGAAAACATCCGGCCAAAAGTCACTGTTCAGTCGTTTAAAAATCACAGGCCGATTAATATATTGCTCATTTTGGTATGAAAATTAGTTACTTGGCCATGAAATTTTCTTATTTTCTTCCCTGTAATGCTATAGGTATAATAAATCTCCAATTTGGCCGAATGTGAGAGAAATGTTTGGCGGTAAACCGTGCATTTCATCTGACAGCCCTGGCTGAGTGTATCAATAATAAAGAGTCGGTAGTTTTCCGCAACGAGAATAGCCCTAACTTTCCGTTAAGGCGCAAGGGCGCCTTAACGCCGAAGGCGCTAGATGCCTGACTTCGACGGTGAACAGGAAGCCGTACTGTATGAGCTGAAATACGACATCATCCGTTCCTTTTGGTGACCTCACAATACAGTTTTCATTACGTGGTTTGACCCGGTGAGATAACGTATCTTACGGCAAAAAGTTAGTTTAGACCGAAGAGATCGGAAAAACATTGTGCTTGTGAATTATATAGCTTTCACGCCGCATTTGCTCACCTAATCGGCTTATTGAAGTACACTGTGTTTTGCTTAATATACCGTTCATAGTTGTTTCGCGGCGCGCCGAATATTTTGCCAAGGACGAATGGGGCAATTTGCGGAAATTTCCATTGAAATCATGAAAATGAAAAATGATGCTGAGTTTAAGATTAAGGTTAGGGGAGTAAAACAAAATTGCCCCATTCTTCCTGGGAAGAAACTATGCTGGCAGCGCCCATGTAGGCCTATGCTTCATCGGATATCAAGAGAGCAATGGCAGTATTACGTTAATACAACGCAAAAGTCAGAAATCTAGATCTAAAATAAAAAGCATTTCCTTTTTTTTGGGGGGGGGGGGGGCTACTTAAGTGTTACCTCATTTGCACCGGTAATTGAGGTGAATTCATTAATTTGCCAAGGCACATTTATACATATTTATTATTGCCACTTATGGGACACGCGTTCATGCGCCAATGGGATCAACAGTTGACCTGCATCATGTGGGCTTCTATAGGCTTCAGTAGACCTT
This sequence comes from Holothuria glaberrima, assembly GCA_009936505.3. NCBI lineage: Eukaryota > Metazoa > Echinodermata > Holothuroidea > Aspidochirotida > Holothuriidae > Holothuria > Holothuria glaberrima. The sequence goes on from WURT03095482.1 coordinate 4,006, forward strand.
ATTCATTGACTTCACGCGACGTCATTTTGAGAGGTAAACAATGAAGCACACTGCACGCACGACGTGGCTTTCACACGCGAGTAGTAGCGCGTATGCGACAGGTCCACAAATCAGCTGTCTGCATTTGTTGGTGTAGGTTGTTTCTGCTGGATCTAGGGGTGTATTTATTTTGTGCCAAGGGAAATTGTAGGTCCTTATGTGATTTCCCCATTGCACTTGTACATTCTGAAAGTGATGATTAAATTTTAAAGAACAGATAAGTACTAACCCATCCCGAAAGGCACTAGTTCTTTTGGTTTCCGGTAGTTACCATCCGTGTCAAGAAATCGCCCCGGATCAAACTTTTCCGGGTTTGGAAACGCTGTCGGATCCATCATTACACTGTGTAAGTTAGACATTAACGTGCTTCCCTCTGGAAGATGGTATCCACCAATTGTCACGGGCTTTCTGGCTACACGGGGAACGGCTAAAAAGGTGATGTTGGCAAGTCGCATGATCTCGGCAATCGCTGCTTGAGTGTAAGGAAGGCGTTGTCTGTCTGCCCACGTTGGCAGTTTGTCTCCGAGTTTAGTGTCCAGCTCATGTTGGATTGTCTCCTGGACATGAGGGTTATTGATAAGATACACTACAATTGAGGACATTAAAGTTCTCGGTATGTTTGTTCCCCCGAAAAAAAGCTCAAAGATGCTCCAGATGAGATTAGCATCGGTGAAATGTTTGCTCACACCTTCTTTCCCTTCAAGTTCGTTTTGTTGTAAGAGAAGGTAGCTATCGGTGAAACATGACGGTGTCGCAGATTTATCGTTCAAGCACTGCCGCCTCTCTTCAACGACTTTTTGTAACAGAGATTTTAGAGATGATACTTTCCTGAACGTTTCGTCAGATTTGCCGAAAGGAAGTTTCAAGGAATAATATAAGGTGGCCGGCCCTGAATTTCTGTTTACTGTGTCCCAGATATCTGCGAGAGTTTCAAATTCTTCGTCTCTGTAGGTGTAATTTTTCCCTAGTGCCACTTTGCACATGATATTGTACATAGCAGGCCTAAAAACGTCGTTGTGAACGTCTATTGGCGTTTCTGGTTGGCTTGTGAGGGCAGAAAGAACCGTCGTCACTTCTTTTGCAACTGCTTCTTCTAGTCTTGCAGTTGATGACGAAAAATGTTTTAATGTGAAGTGTCTTTGACAAGACCAAGCCTGCCCTTCAGATGAAGCAGGACCTGCAAAGGAAAACATTTGTAAAGGATAACTTAATTTCGGTGTTTTTCATAATCGTAAAGATGAATTGAATGATGTCTTAATTTGTAAATCTCATGATGATTAGGTACAGGGTAAATGTTCTCCATGCACATAAAAAGCACGATCATGGACAAAGGCCCGTTGAAAAGCCCACAACGTGTGACAGGAAACTTTTTAACATGTTTATCGCATGTCTGGGCTTTTCTGCGTACCATATAGGAAAAGTAAATTGTCTAGGTTTACTCTCAAATATTTTCTCATGGATAAGGATGATCACGCAGGTACAATACACTGCCACACCGGCCTTTTTAATTCATTGAGCCTACTCACTGGTTTTTCGCAGCCACGACTATACTAAAGCGCCATCAAAGACATAAACAGAGCAGCACTGACAAAATGCCGGTTAAAGTATTTCCTTTCAATTGGGGCTAGTGTTTGAGAATTTTGGGATCTGCCATGTTTGAGATATTTGGGATGTATCGGAACCTCGTTTGGTCCCAGAGCTGACCCTCTTCATCAGACGAGTGTGAATGCTACGAATTTATCATCATTGACAGTAAGTGATGCAATGCACTATTCCCCCTCACGCACTTGTACCTTCTCACCGTAACTGTAACCTTAAATGTTTCGGCCTATTCTCATACTAAACTTAATCTTAACCCTTATCACAAACCTCAACCTGTGGTCACTGATTCCAAATTAAGAAAATTTTATTTCTTAAGAGATCTTTTGTTATGTAAGTCCAGGCTGCTTATTTCGATTAGTAGGTTACAGAGAAATAGTTTGGAATTAAGGAAAAATTATACATTTTAAAAAAAAAAACTATCTTCGAAATGGCATTCTAGAGTATTGCATTCTTTGCTACTGCATGCCCAACCTTAAAGCTCTTCCCGGCCTTCCCTTACCGAAAAACCTCATCTTCAAGTTGGGTATGTCAAACTTCTCATCCCATACTTCTGTACTTATAGCATAGAGGCATACCTCGGAGGTGTGTAGTAGCCTCCATGCTTGAACCTGCCATGAATGCAGGCAAACCCCTTAAACTGTTCCCTTCAAAATAGCAGGGTCGGCGTAGGGATTTGACTAATATGGGAGTGAAGCCCCCTGGCCAGGGGGCAGCAATCCGAAGTCCAGGCGACAAGGAGGATGGGTTGTCGAAAGGACGTCGAAGCAAAACTTGCGGCAAGCAAAGGAACACCAAAATTTGTGGGTTTCTATTTAGGAAAATTTGAAAATCTTAGCTTGTATTTCAAAAAATTTGAAAACGGGTTTTTACAGAGGAAAATTGGAAAATTTTGGACTGTTATTGAAGGATTTGCCCAAATTTATAGCAAAATCAAGTATATCGTCGGGGTTAACATTTTATCGTACCCATGACGGCTTCGAAATTAGAAGTTTCCCCGATAAGGTGACAACTCCCTTCCCAGGCCGGGGGAAAGTATGCCCCAGCCCCCGCCTGGTGCCACCACTGGAAAAGTTTGGACCCCGACAGGACACAAGCCTTGACGAGAAGCCCTGAGACAGCCCCTTGCGATCTGTCTTGGACAATCAAAATCTTTGAAGCTAAGGCAAGAGCTGCAGGTCGGTAGCCAGACAAGGTAGGCCCACTGAAGGGGGGTGGCGAAAAAATTTCTGCGGACCAAATGTGTAAAAATATATTAATTCATTGGCAAATTGACCGCAACTTGAAACTTTTTAGGGGGCAAAAAATATTTCAGGGGCTTCCTCCCCTTGGCCCTCCTTAACTACGGGCCTGAAGAGCTGTTTTGAACTCCAGGATGAAATGGTGTATATTCATCAACATCGATCCTTACCTGTGCCTTCCCCGAGAGCAGCTTTAAATGTTTTAGTAGGGTTCCTCCCGTCTACGTCTGGGTTGTTGAACACTTCATTGATGAGATCGTATCCGTTGAGAATGTACACGAGCTTCGGGCCTATCCTCAGTGTGTATATGTTGCCATACTCTTTGGCCCAGTTGGTTAGTATGTCATCCACAGGATGGGCACGTGATCTAAAAAGTAGTAGGTTGCCAAGCAGGGGTAGCCCTGGTGGACCTTTTGGGTGACTTCCTGAAGTATGAACTCGATGAAGTGCCATCACTAGAACAATACAAAATACACATAAAATAGCTGTTATAGTCAGTAAACAAAACATTTTGACTATTCAGATCAATGAATTTTAGTATTTTTTTCACTCACTGACAATCTCTGTTTAAACAAGTATGTTGAATTCACTCAGCAACAGTTCCGCCGGGGTTCCATATATACTGAACTACTGTGCCGAACAGTTGAACATCTAACAATTCTTTCGAATACCACCCTGTATATAGCTGTATGTGGAATGGGATTGTGTGCTACTTGTATTATATTTGTGCAGCCATTGTCAGATAGCGACTTGTTGTAGCCTTGAGAACAAAGGAGTGGGACACTGCGATTACGGGGAGAACAGTATTATTACTGCAAATTCTAAGCCATAAAATTGTTTGCGACTCAATGACTTTCACTACCGTTATCCTTTCTATTGGCATAAAAGCGTTACGTACTTTGGGGTGTAACTAAGCAAGGAGCTGGAAGACTGGCTACTCGGTACCAGTTACAATTGTTCCCTCAGTATTTAGTGGGATGTGCCTTGGTACTGCCAGCTTGATGTACTAGGACAATAGTGCTAGGAAGCCCAGGCTTGAAGACGTTAGTAAGTACGGTATATGTCCAGGATTGCAGAATCTACAAGCCTTAACCACCCATGGCCTATTAGTTCCAGGTCTGTCGGAGATTGCCAACATGCGTCTTTCAGGCTTCCCTAATGTCGACAAAACGCGGCAGCCCCAAGTAGTTCAGTGTGGTTTAAATTTCTGTGGGTGTCCCCCTCCCATTGAGAAAAATTTTCTCTCAGAAGAAGGTTAAATGAAAATGGCGTTACTATTTTCATTTCTCAAGTAAGTTTATTCATGATAAACAAATTGTTTTGTTTATAGAAAAATCCAGGCAACATCTTGTGCGACAAAGGGCAAAATATGTTTGGGAAAAATGAAAACAAGAACGTTTCATCATAAATCCGGCCAAACCTGCTCACAATGCAAACACATAGTACTAGTCGAACAGTAGTAGTTACAGTAAATACACGAGCAAGGATTATCCGGAGGATTGAACTTATGAAATGTAGAAATCAATACCAGCAATTACAAGTGTGTAATTGATGAGATTGCATGTAGGTTATGTACTACCGTGATAGCAAGTAGGTCCCGCCCATCGTATGTTGTATAAGACCTGCGGGCCGGGAGTTTAGTAGGCCTATTTCTGCGATATGGCGCAAGGCGTTGAAAGGTCAAGAAACCAACCGACAAAGTTACAGTAAGCCTGTAGCAACAGGAGTTTCCCTAAACCTAGACACCCGCATTCTCTATCATCAACGATTTCATTGAAAGAACCAGATAGATACTTATTTTGGAGTTTGTATAAAATAGCAAATGTGCTATAAATAATTTGTAATCGCGGAAGGGAAATGGAACAACGATATATCAGACGCAAGTTGAGAATTAGTTTAAACTTTATGTGCAATATGACACCCTTATACCTACAAAACATACACCCCACCCAATTTCACCCTACCCCACCCACCCCACCCACCCCACCCCACCCTCAAGAAAAATTCAAGTTAGCTTAAATGCACTTTCATACGATTTGCCTATCATTGTTTTTCTCTCTGAAGGGAGGGAGGCTTAGAGATGCTCATTGTTCTCACAGACAACGTGACCCCGTAATAAACCAGGCAAGTCTATCATTACTCTTAATCTCAGTGTTGTGGGAACCGAGGTGGTGTAGAGGGTCGTGTGGTCCCCAATAATTTTTAGTTTGAGTTTTCTTCAAATATTATTTTAGGCTGTTTTAGAATGGGAAATGGGTCCCTTAAAATGCCAAATCCATGAGTTGAAAAGCAGTAGCGTAGCTAGGGGGCAGGGGCAAGTTGCCCCGGGCGCTACCTCTAGGGGGCGCCAAATTGAGATCACTTAAGAAAAATGTTGGACCTACCATTTGCCATGAGCATGATATTGATATAGCAATTTCATCTTTTAATAAAATAATTTAGTAATATTGACACAATTAAATGTCAATCTAAACAAGAGAAGGGGTAAATGAACGAAAATTGCGATTTCATCACATATTTCAAAGGAATCCATATTTTAAGCCTGGGTACATGCAGGTTAAAACACTCGTGAAGTGCCGTTTCCGGCCATCTGAGGGGTTTGTAAAGCCAAACATTTTCTTGTACGCTCAGCGCCAACCGTTGGTGGCGCTCCGCTTAGATAGTCCCGCCGCGCATGACGAACCCCTCCCCCAGGAAGATGGGGGTAGGGGCGCCAATTTCGTTTCTTTCCCCGGGCGCCACAAAACCTAGGTACGCCCCCTGTTGAAAAGTTCAGCATCCAATCTTAAAAAAAAGCCCTCTTGTCGGTCCTATACTTCATCAGAGACAGAGATGGAAAGACTGCAAATCTAGTCAGCTAAGAGAGTCCCTCCCACCATTATTGTTAATATCTTATTACCTTTCCATACACTGTTTATATCTCCCACCCATTTGATGTGTGCAGGATATTCACATGCTTCAAGTTAAGCCCAAGTTGTGTGTCAGTTAAGAAGAAATAGACAAAAACGGTGAAATTAATCCTGCTAATAATTAAAATATAACAATATATTATATCAAAATAAAATAATAATGTAATCTATATAGCAATACAACTTACCTATTTCACAGCCCGTTAACCTTCAGTAGAAAACGTCTGTTAGGCTGTAGCTCAAGTTTTGCTGACCAATAATTACAAACTACAAGTGAGCGCAATGAAAATCATTTCATAATTGTGTCGGTAAGACGTCAAATACGCTACTTTTATAAACAGTTTCGGGGTGTAGAATTCACAGTTCTGGGAAGAGCGATTCCTGTGTATACAATTCAGATAAACGTGTTGCGGTAGCACATTTGCATAGCACTTATACAATAGACAGGAACTCAAGGAAGTTATTAGTGATTGATATGAGAAACAATGGCTCAGCAGTACACTGCGGAGCTGTCGAGAAGTGTCTCGACTGTTTCAAGGAAACCAGGACTGCATATTTGAAATCCACACATATTCGTGTGAAGTTTAATACCTCCAAATTTTTCTTTGAGTTTTTTTAACTTTTTATTCAAAACAAACATAATGAGGCATGATGTGTGAACTATTAATATAGATAATGATGTCATTCTATAGTCGAGCCATGTCGGCTGGGCAGCATTGCATTGTGAGTACAAAATCGTGAATACTACACTGTAGAAATGTCTGTAAACTGTTGTTGAATTACAAATTAAAAAATAAGGAAATACAAAGATGGAACGGAAAGAGTGCTGTCAATTTTTGGAACAAATAGACAGCACTTTTTCTGTTTCCTTATGTATTTCTGTATACTTTTGTTTTGTAATTCCAAAGAATTTTTTACAGCGTAGTACAACAAGTGTGGTGTTTTTTTTTTTTATTTGGTTTATTTGGTTGTGGGCCTACGCACGAGTACATATCTTGCTATGGGTGCAAGTTTCAATGTGCCCTATGCATTAATTACGTTTAGATCTGTGCGTATTCGGCTAAGAGTCTAAGGCCGATTTTACGAGTGTACAACGGAGTACAGCCAAATAAGGTACATAGTTTGCCATTTGTTTTCATTATAGAGGAAATAACCAATGGTGACAAATGTTATCTCAAACAAAGTTAACTGGTCCACCCGAAGGTGCTTCAGTCCGGCGTGCAACCGACTTCGTCGGCTGGGCAACCGATTTTAGAGGCAAGCCTGAGCCAAGTGGGAGGAAAGCCGGAGTACCCGGAGAAAAACCCACGTACATCGAGCGGGATTCAAACCCATGCACATGTGAAACATTGGTGCACAGCAGCTGGAATAGACCACTCTGCCACTCGACGGCCCAAATGTTATCTGTACACTCGCCTATATACATAAAAATTAATGTATAGACCACGGACACTTGTAAGTATTCTTACACGCGCTCGTTTGAGGGAGGGGAGGGTCACCGAAAATTTAGGCCTACAAGGAAACAGTAAGTCTACGTCATACCCACCTCTTCATTTTAAAAACAAAAGCAGGTAATGTGAGTTGTACAAGGACATCACAAATTATTGCGCAATCGACTTTTTCAAATTAAGGGAATAAATTTCAACAGTTTATATCTAAGCAACGGAGTAAGCTATGAAAATGGGAGTGGATGAATCAAACTCTCTGTCCAACCTCTAAGATATTTTCTTGTAATTGTAGACTTAAGGTCCACTTAAAGGACTGTCACTTCAAGTCTTCATCAAAATTCACTTTCAAAGCACAAAATTATTTTGGGTTGGATTCAGTTTAGAGTTTAAATCTTAATCACCTGATGTACTTGGGTTATTCTTGAACTTTAGTAACCCCCTTCAGGACTTCCCATAAAAACCGTGATAATTATATGGATTCATGGGAATGACATTGCAAATTGATTTTTTGAGACTAAGAGGACGGGCACTGTCTAAGTGTTAAAATTGGTGGTAATCTGTGGGCTAACAGTAAACGGATGTGGACAGGGAGTTTGCGCGCAATTTAACTAGGACATCCAGGAAAGAAATTTTGCAGTCAGAAACCTCAACGGTGAAATTTATACTACGGTGAAAGGAGTTGACGTGGCATTTAGAAGACTCTAGAGAGTCCAATCAGTGGGACCAAATAAATAATATATCGTCAATGTACCTTAAGTAGTGAATGGGTTTAAGAATGAATTAATTCAGCATTTCTTATTCGACTTTCTCCATAAAAATATTTGCGTAACATGGAGCCACCTTGGTTCCCATGGCAGTGCTTTGGTTTGTAAAAAATGTTTATTGTTAAAAGTGAAGATGTTATTGAGGGTGTTATTGCTTATAGGCAATATCTTAGGATTAAACGTATGTGTTTTAATAAGGAGGAATTCAGTATTGAAATCTCTGACATTATCACTTTTTTCTTTCGTTCGGTTATCCCACAGACAGGCAATTTAGAAAGCTAACAAGTTTAAACGGGAGGACCTTCTTACCTCTAATTATAAGAAGGCCAGCGACCGCAATCCTCTGGTTTTGGAACACCATACCCTCTTGCCCATTCCCTGACACGCATGATTCTTCCCTCCCCAACACCTTCGTCAGCCCCCATTCTTCGACAATTGATTACGTCATCGAAACTTTTAGGTTTCTTGTCTTGTCTTGATGACAGCACAGACGCCTGGTAAGGCTATCCCGTGCTGATAAAAATCTAGGGCTAAGGGAGTCGGATGAAAACAAACTATCTACAACGA
>WURT03095493.1:0-12572 GCA_009936505.3 Holothuria glaberrima
TCATCATCCTCATCATCCTCATCATCCTCATCATCCTCATCATCCTCATCATCCTCATCATCCTCATCATCCTCATCATCCTCATCCTCCTCATCATCCTCATCATCCTCATCCTCCTCATCATCCTCATCATCCTCCTCCTCCTCATCATCCTTATCATCCTCATCATCCTCATCATCCTCCTCCTCATCATCCTCCTCATCATCCTCCTCCTCCTCCTCCTCATCATCATCATCATCCTCATCATCATCCTCCTCATCCTCATCATCCTCATCATCCTCATCATCATCCTCCTCCTCCTCCTCATCATCATCATCATCATCATCATCATCATCATCATTTATTTTTAAAAATCCTGCTTTATCCTATCCTTCTTTTTTGCCTTGCCCTCGCCCAAAAAGTCAATAGTAAAGAACATTGCATCACATTTTCCACACAGACTAGTCTCACAGACCTTCTATGAGCCTCACGTAATTTATATACCCTTCAGGCAGCTTCCAGATCTCCCATAAAATGGTAAAACTAATCATTGTTTCTATTTACTGCAAAATGTATTTTCTGTTTGGTGTAGCTTGTAAATGAAGTTGAGTTTAGATAGGTAAGATGACATATGATCTTGGAAAGATCTTTCTCAAAGATAAAATATAAACTGACATATTTATATCGTTCAAGATAAGATGGGCATTTTTCACGAAATCCAAATAATATATTTAAAAAAAAACCTTTCATAAGAGCAGATGAACTTTTTTCAGACATATTTTATAACATTTGTTTCATAAGAAATCCCTTCAACACCTGTGTGTAGTATTAGTGTGGCTTAGAAGTACCACAACTTTGTTCAGTTTCACACATAACCATTGGACAGACACATATTTTTGTTTGCAACAGTTACACATAAGTCCTGGACAAATATGTTTGTTAATTGTAAGAACCCGAAAATTTAAATTGTAATCACTAGGTAAATGTGAGCTGTCGACTGATTCAATTAGGCAAACAAAATATGTAGCAGTCTCAAATTTCGTAGTGACCTTCCAACAACACAAATGTAGTGATGCTGGTCCAAATATGTTACATGTGCACATGTGTTCAAAAGTGGGGAAGCTGGGGATCGGTCCTGGGAAATTTTGATATTTGAAGGGAATTTTGGCGATTAAAGGGACAGCCTAGTATTTTATGTATCACTATAATTACGAGAAACGTGACTTACTCCCTGGGAAATAAAACATTTATGCTAGCCCTGTATGTAAAAGCATTGCAGTAATAGATTTTCTAGCACACAACACTCACAAATGACAGTGTATTTGTGTAGAAGGTGATGGGAAAATGGAAAACTGGTAGTTATAAAAGTCAGCTGATGCTTTCTTGAATATTTATTTTGGCTCTTAGTTATGTGCTGAGGAAACTTTTTCACACATAAACACGATTGTGGTCATAAGAATTGTATGCACATACTGCTAACAATAAAGTTACAAAAAAGTGTACTGTTTCATTCTAGGGTAGGCTGCATTTTGTTGAAGGGAATTTTAGGCAAACTGCTGCAAGGGCACCAAGAAATTACCCTCCATGTACTCTTTATGGTGTACTTGCTTTTAAATGTACTAGCACACATATCTAACCCTTATTTGTGCAGACATAACTAACATTGTGGCTTTTAGTTTTGTAATGTCATTAGAATATACATCTCCCAGCAAAGTTTACAGAACAATCTAACCATAACATTCATGATTGTATTACTCAGCTATTAAACATAAGTCTATACTATGTATATATATATATAAATATATGACGGATATATTTTCTGCAACCTCTTGCAAATCAAAGTATTTTAAAGGTCAACAGAGACAGTAAAATATTGTTGGGAGAGTTGCATTTCATATTCTCTGAATGAGGGAAGCTTATATTTTAACTCTTCGATTCCTAATTTTCACTCGGGTATCAATTATACAAGACATAAATATTTGGAAGAGTTGAGTAAATCCAATAACGATGCAAAAAGGTAAATTGCATGCCAGTGTTTCCTTCAGAAAGAAAAAAAAACAAACTGAAATCATAAACCCAGAATTAACTTTAACATTTTTAAAGAAACACCAACAAAATTTGCTGGATATTATAAAAAGTCAGTAGTAAGTGCTTTTTTGAACTTGCCATGTTATGACCTTTCAAACTATGATGTATGCTAAAAGGTCTCACAGAAATTCTTCCAAATCTTACAGAATCAAAATTGCAAGTCAAAATTATTTGCTATCAAGGCAGCCAAAAATTTCATTTCTCCCTTTTTTCCTTCCTCAGCTCCAATTATGGTGGGGAAGATTGTGTGTGGCTGCTAGTTGGACTGAGCTTGCAAATTGAACAGTTCAAGACAGCTACGCTAGTAATTGTCCACAGTGAAACATTATAAAGGTTCAGATGGAGTAGTCGTAGTTTATATCCATTGAGGAGCCAAATGTGAGCTCTGAGTACAGGAAAATGTCTGTGACAGTTCATGCAAGCTATCAGCATTGTCCTGGAAAACTACAAAAATCCATCTTTTCTCATACTGTTGCTCTTCAATTGAAATCAACTGAGAAGTTTTGTCCTACGTTTATCCTACTTTTTCACCAGGGTTCACTTAAAAGCCTGCACAATAGGTCAATTATCCTGGCAGTTGGGCGCCATGATCGGGCATAACATACATCGTGCTTCCCTCGTCAAGTTACTAGCCCTAGCGCACGGCAGAGACAAGAAAAAAATAACTAGGTTTAGCGAAATGAGATGAAATTCCCGACATTAACATGAATCCATGTATTCTACTTATTAAGTTACTTGAAAAAGTGAAAAGGGTGGTTTGTACTATTTTAGCTATACGTAACGGAACTGAGGAAGAATGAGGAAAGATTACCAAAAATTTGGGGTTTTATCGCAGAAATAACCCGCTTTTTGAGAGCCAAAATAAGTAATACGACAGAATCTTCCTAACAGGAGGCTGGGCTATGCCAGCGACCCCAGGTTCCGACAACTCCTATGTCGAAGGGATGATGAGAAGCGGACATGAGGGAGCCTACAAATACCATGCCATTGCACGGCAGACTGTGCATAATATCACTTAATACTTCAAGAGTCGTGTTGCCCAGTGATAGTGTTCTTTTGAATCAGAATCGTGAGATTACAAAACGAGCGAAGCGCGCGAAAATTTTTGGTAAGATTTCACAAATGTCATCATTAAAAAAACAAAAAAAAAAGAAAAATTGTAGGGGTTGTAGACCGTATGGGGGACAACAACTACCTAGACTACCCCATGAAATAGCCAAACGTTGTTCAGTAGTCGCTCACCAACTGACCGTACGGCATGACACACAAGAGGACAACAACCAGGCTTTGCGATATGGGATGAAATTTACCAGGCCTCTGCATAAACTGTGTACCCTGCTTACAAGTTACTTGGTAAGGTGAACAGGACTTGTGCTATCTAGCTTTGTGGAATGGAATTATTGAAGAAACTGGAGTGACTCTACAGCGCCAAAATTTGTGGGTCCTTATTAGAGAAATTGTCCTCTTGGGAGTAAAAAACAGGGAAACCATCGACGCGACTAGTCGCCGTCGGCGGGGGCTGCGTACTTTATCGAATCTACTACGACTCCTCGAAGAAACTGTAACAATTCTCCGACGGGGACAGCCTGGCGCTACCCCTGGGTCAGAGCCAATGGGCATGTAGTTCATTCATTGTCAAGCATCAGAATTAAACTATAACCAAAAGGACAAAAGGCCCCGTGATTCCTTGCCTGTAATAATTCGCACCTTTTAGTCACTCTTCCCCAGAAATGGAGTGTATAGCATAGAGAGATAATAGCCTACTTGGTCTTGTTCAAGGGCTAGGGCAGCTTAGACCTCAGTAATAATTAGTGAGGTCTAAGTTGCCCTAGCCCTTTAACAAGAATCAGAGTTTAGTCTGTCAAGGTACATATGTAGCCGGTCGCCGATAGCTCCCTATAAAAGGTTCTTACAACGATCCATTGAAAATCGGGGGTCTTTGGCCAACACAGTGCTTATAGGAAATGGTTTTCTTATTACAAATCTATGACCTAAAGTCTAAATTTTCTTCCAAAACTTACCAATTCCAAATCTTACATAAGTACTGCATTGTTTTTTGATCACCTGTAACTTCTAAAACGGTCCGAAATTGGAAATGAAATCATCAACTTTTTTACTTAGTGGAGTCTACTGTAGGGTTCGAAATATTTGTTGAAATCCGAACGCCATAGTGACGTCGAAAGGAACCTTTAATCTCTGCATTGCTGTACATTAAATATTACAGGCTGCCTCAATCTGCATAGATCCATAATAATTTAACGATAAGACTCATTAGCATACTATGCAAACGAACTTCCTTTGCTCCACAGTAAATTCTACGGCGCGAAAAGTTGCTGATGTCAATTCAAAGTTTTGGCATTTTCTAGAAGATTTCAGCGATCAAAAAGAACTACATTGGTGTTGTTAGTTTTAGAGATGAAAGGGATTGTAGTAAGTTTGGATTTTAGGTCGAAAATTTGCTGTGGGAAGAAAGTCAATTTCGACCATCATACAAAAGGCCGATTATCCTGCTATTTCCAAAGATCGTTGTAAGGTCTGTGTACAGAGAGCAAACCTTCCTTTACTGAGGACTAGCACAATCAGTCTTTAGGCCTTACTAGCCTGACGTTACTACTATGTTAATCGTAGGTCTATAGCCTATCGCACTTAGGCATAACCCTAACCTTAAAAGGCTCGGTTTATGTATCGCCGATAGAGATTAGCCCCAACGTTTAGTTTAAGCCAGCTATAAAACATAGCGTGCACTGAAGGCAACATGCACTTCATCTTATACCAAAAATGGAACCTTCTGCAATTGTGCTTGGTGCTCAGCATAAGCAATGTAGTAGGGAAAACAAGCCAGTGAGCCAAGCTGGAAAAAGACCGTGGCCGACCCGACTTAAACAAAATGAGCCGTAAAACTTCATCTAACTAACCAAACTAACAAATTCACTGATTTACATCGAGTATCAGCGTTCTTGTGACGTTACTATAAAGCATACTTGGAATAAGTCAACTCACTTTTTCTGTCAAAGTACCACGATGCAAACGGATAGAATGCTAATTAAGCATTTTACAGCACTACTCCGGTTTCATCTAATGAAACGAACTCATAAATATCGTTCCAAATCTCTCCTTTGCTACGTAGACCCCTTTTCACAGAATCTCCCAAACTAACAAAAACACACACTTAACACACAATTGACGGGTGTTCGCGAGGCAACAGCATCAGACTTGTTTTTTGTCGTTTTCAAATTCTGGTGTTCAGATATGAGCTGGGAGGGAACATTAATACGAAAATCCCCTCAATAAATGTAGTAGCCTCCAGTGTGGAGAGAATATCAAGGAACAGGTTGGGTTCATACGGGAAACACGTTAAAAGAAAAATGACATTTCCTTTGTGGGGCACTATTTATAGTGTACTTGCGCTGGATATCAACCGCGTGCGCAATTTAAAAAAGACTCCAAGTCCTGACGATGCAAAATGACGTCATGCCATTCTCTCATATCATTTTTGTCGTCATTTCCTCCCAAGCTGACGACACGGTGACGCCTTTTACTATTAGAAGCTGCTAATATCTTTTCCCAAGTCCTTTGAAACCCCTTAATGTTTGCTTGCATAAGATAAAGTGTTTACAATGTTTAAACCTTTTGACTGCTGATGACCCTAAATGGCCCTTGCACTGCACGAACAAAAATACGGATCATTTACTGAGCATGGGCCATCCACATGCTTAATATGAGGTTCATCAAAGTCCCCATGCTTAAGCCATAATTTTGACAAGGTTTTCACCTTTTGACCCCTGCTGGACCCAAAAGACATGTAACCTCTACCAAAACCATAGGGACCATATTTCTAATATGGTTTGAAGTTACACATCTTGAGAAAGAGTACTTTCAAGCAATTTCTAAGGTACACACCATTTGACCTCTGGTGACCCCAAATGACCTTTGATCCTCACCAATAATATAAGGGTTCATGTACATAATAAGGAGCATCTTCATGCCAAGTATGAGATCCCTCGAGGTTACCGTTCTGGAGATAAAGTGTTTACAAGCATCGTATTAATTCCGTCGGCCTTCGGCAAGAAATCAAAAAGAATGATAAAAGCATGTAAAATATGTTTATAGTAACGCACATGGTAGCCTCATATTTTAATAAAAGCACTTAATAGGATGCTATAGAACTAGAATATGATTAAGCACAGTTGTGTTGTTAGTTCGACCAAAAGTGGAAAAATTCCCACGCATCATAAAAATAACCTAGGTGATTGGCTAATCCTTTGAAACAACTCAGAAGAGGAAAAGAAAACCCGGTTTGGCAAAGAGGCTCTTTGACGTGACGGAAACAAGAGAGCTTGTCAATACTGCTATGCACTTTGCAGTTGCCAGAACTTTAGTAGCGATGGAAGTCTGTAATGCGATTTTGATACATATCATAAGCCTTTAATGCAGGCTACAACAAACGACTTCATCAAATACCCACATAAATACCTCTTATACACACTTACGCATACTCCCACCTGTTCAATATTGCCTTCCAGTGTTGGAGTGCAGTGGGCAGGAGATGTAGGTAATAGCTTCATCTCTGAATGGAAGAGGACGAGGGCGGTATGAATAACATCATTTGGATGATTTCAAGCATCCTTTGGATGACATGAATTCTCCCTGTCATCATTTCCTTAAGAATACCCTCTCAAAACAGTCAAGAATACCAAGAATTTTAGGAGTTTTATGTAAAATTTTAATTATTGTAAAAATTTCTTTTGTTTTGTGTAATTGTTCACGAAAAGGATAATTTGGAATTTGGAAAAGTCTAATTTAACTTTATTTCACAAGATTTGTGAAATTTTACAGTTTTTTGTGTATATTGTTACTAAAAGGTTTGGAGGTCTTGCTTTTATTAAACTTTGAAGCGTATATCTGTGAGTTTGCAAGTAGAATTTTCTCACAGTTTATGATTTAAAGTTTCATTACGTCTTAGTTGGTAAGCATATTGACTTATGCAAAAACAGTATTGTTTTGTTTGCAATCCTCGAGAAAAACCATGTCTTTTCTGTTTAAATTAAGTTAAGTGTGAACGAATGTTATGCTTCAAGACTAATGACAAAACTATGTTTTCTATAAGGATACTGATATTATTCCGTTACAACAAGGCCTTATTTTTTTATCATACAGAGTGATGTTGCTTCTTATATGTACTATAACATTACTTGTATTGACAGCGACGGTGCTGAATTTATCACGAGGTAAGTCAACTTGACACAATTACCATTCTTTGCAATCGTTTCAAGACAAAGGTAACTTAATCTGACATTTCGGCATTTGATTAACGAACATTTTTTTACATCTTTGTAAAAATGTAAAATTGGTATTTTATCGTTCTCTGCAACAGTGTTGAAAGCTGAGTTGATCACGTTTTGTTACTTTGACTTTAACGGAAAATTCCTCAACTTTTCCTTGTTTAATAATTTTGTTTATTTCATAATGTCATATGTTAACATAGGAACGCAGCCTATTACATGTCCTGAAAGGTTCTATCACACAGTAGGTTTTACATAAAACGAAAGCTTGTCTAACAGTTTACTACAGGATACCTTTTTCACTTTCAAATTTTGCCTAGGCAGCCAATCCTATAGATGTACCAATATCCATGTCCCATATTAAACGAACAGTGCTTACCCTGGTTGGCGAAACATTTTTGTAATATTGGTTTTTTTTTTTTTTTTGTTTCATTCAGGACAACAAAGGTCCAACTTTTGCCAATCGCCCCAAAATGGAACAGTTGGTGAGAGGGTTGTCATTAGATGTGATTTTATGTCGGACTATGAGTCACTTTTGTGGTCTGAAAAAAAGAGAGGGTGTTGATATGTTTAGAGAACTCGTGCTTATGGAATACTCTATGGGATGCAATAACGAAGAGTACGATATATTGACGGATGGTTCCCTTATTATAAAAAATGTTTCTGCGTCGCATGACCAAAGTAGTTCTTCTTCACAATCGCTTCTTCTACGAGTACGTACAGTTCAATGTTATTGGTAAGTTAGCTTTCTGCCGGAAATATTCATATATAATTTAATAAGACTTGGTCATTGCAATTGTGCATTCCTGTCTGCTCTCATTTACCAACGTAGACTTAGGTTTAGTCACAAGTAGACTATATTGTAACCAAGCAGCTGTCACTAAATAAAATGTTATGGCCGTTTTCGGTGGAAAATGAATTTTCAACCGATCGGGGGGAAATTCTTGCCATGGCTGGAGCCATTTTCAAATTTCTCCCATAATGCATTGCGGCCCTACCGCGCAAGTTCAACGGAGATGAACGTTTAGATCAACCTGGAGATTTTCTTCGATTGAAGGAAAAACTGATACTGAAACATTTTAGAATCTTTGTGGCTAAGGGAACAAAAAAGCCGAGTCATGGTTGGTAGTTCACCGCGCAGGTTTTGAGAAAAAAAGCAATTTTGCTAAGCCCTTTGTCCTAAGCTTACTTTATAGACTCGACACAGCCGCAAATTGTGTGCACCGTTTACCACAAAAGTTTTGAAAATTTATCATGCCATCACTTGAGTCTATTAATACGCTCTGGAAGGTTCCTTGTGTTTCGCTTTATGGGCGTGAACTGTTATCTCTTGCTTGATTACACGCTGCACATGATTTAAACAAATTGACGACTGCGAAGAGGTATACACTACGTGCTCATAAATATTCATGTTTTGAACCAGGCAAATTTTCCCCCGATTGAGTGAATTCTCATTTTCCCCCGAAAGCGGTTGTCTCCCGAACTGTTTATATCAAAATAATGTAAAGAACAAGAGAAACGTGATTATGTAACTGCACACTTTGCAGCCTCAATAATAAGTCATTCAAAGGGAGATTTCTTTATACCTCCTACACTGCCATTTTGATGAAATGTAGTAAGATATGCTGCATGGCAATGAGGAATATGAATCTAAAGAAATCTCGAAGGTGAAGTCTAATTCCGTGTACACCCCCATTAACATTGAGACATAAGATTAACGAAATTCAGATGAGATTTGATACGTTTTTGCAGTTTAAAGACGTAATACTGTTAATTGTTAGTTCTGCACAGGCGTTTAAGAATTTCGACAAATATTCGATGCATCCACTTTAGTGGATTTGTAAAGTCAAGCAATCTTATTGAACAGGCAACGGATAAGCAAGTGGTGAGTGTTAGTCTGTTAAGTCAGTGAGCTCAATGATTTCTGATAATGTTACAACAGTAATGTTAAAGGCTAATAACACACCTATTCAACTGGTGATTGTCGTATAAAAAAAATTCGATTCTCAAATTGTAGTTTGGGATGTTAAAGAGCTACATATTTATTATTGATAAACGATGTATTCAAAGTTTGACGAAGTTTTTGATGAAATATCGCCCCTATCCTTTCAAATAATTCTTAAAGGGAACTACATTCACCATACCCACTTTAACCATTTTGTTATAGCTTTTTACTTTATTGTTTCATGTTTATATAGAAAGTCTATAACTGATTCAGTTCCGACGAAATAGCACCAAATACCCACAAGGTGTGTCAAAAATACTCAAATCCAAAAAAGTCCCAAATTTCAACGAATAGGGCGTGCATCCTAAGCCCCACCCCAAACTAACAGCTTTCTCGTATTTGTTCGGCAGGAGATTTATTAACCCTCTTTTTCAATTTGTTGTTCAGGTAGTTTACGCTTGGTGCTCTCACTTAGTTCTTTTTTCTAAAGTCCCCTCCGTAAACAAAATAATAACAATAACACAAACACGAAAAATCATAAGACATGACGTCTTTCACTCATTTGCTTACATTTGCATTTGATCAAATGGCATCATACCAAATAAACTTGAAACCTTCCCTGTGATAACAGTGGGTTGCAACCAGCAACTCTCTGGTGATAATAAGGTCTTAGCTGAAAATGTTTTTCAAATTAAATTTAAAATATGCCTCAGTACTTTATTAATAAATTTCAGTATGAGAGTCTTTTTGCTTTGATTGTTTCAACTTTTAAGGTATTTACCAAGCACCGGCAACAGATAAATAAGCTCATAGTTCTTTGTATTGTCATATAATTTACCATGTTAAGAAATAAAAATTGTGATGACTTGTTTCCATATCTTTGTATTGTAGCCAATTTTTCAAGAAGCAGTGTACATAAAGTCCGATGAGTTCCGGGAGTAGTGCGGTTTTTAAATGCACTTGAATTTGTCTTCTCCTGGCGAAATATTAAAGGCACGACGATAAATATTAGTGATGTCAAGTGGATTGATGGTCATGTTTATTCCTTAGTCCTCGTCCTCTGTGGGGGCTATGTAGGTTTTAGGTGAGTAGGTGTCAGGGTTAATTGGATAACCATTTTCTATAGAGTTGGCAAGCTACAGAAGGAAACAACAGAACGGACGGGTTGAGTAGAAAGACCAAAGCGTCTACCAGTCTACTCACTCCTTTGGTAATTTCATTTCACAGATCGGTACGTCGTATCGTACGTGCAATATACTAGAATGTAGAGACCATTCGACAAGTCCCTTACAATTGTGACTTTTTCCCCTCCCCCATCACCATCTTCAGGGTTGAAGATTATATTTCAAATCATTTAGTTCGGGCTTCCCATCAACTGTAGCCCACGAAAATCACCCCAAAACATTCCTCCGTAACCGTGGTTGATGCATGCAACACATTGGCAAGAACACCATCATCAAAATGTTGGGTCTCAACCAGTGGCGTAGCTAGGATTTTTTCCAAGTGGCAAGACCTAAAAGTATCCAAATTTTCCTTCTATACCTCAGCTTAAGTTGAATGGTTTACATTTCCCAAAGCATATAACACCTACCCAGTATTGTACATAATGATATGCATTTATGTAATACGTACTACACATACAATTGTGAATGTAGGCCCTAAGCTCATTTTACCACTTGGGCTTTGTAGGGACGTATAAGTTTGTAATAATCGCCGAGCGAAGCTAGGCGTGAATTGTTTTACTTCTATTTGAAATTGAAGCCTCCAAATCCATTTATTTACCCAATTGTGTTGTTTTAATTCAATGTGTTATCTAATTTTTATGTCGGGAAGATAAGTATCTTTAAAGCGTTTCGTTTTCCAAATCAATAATTAAAGATATTTTTCAAGTCTAGTATCAAGGAATTCTTGAAAATTTATTGTGATCCGTAAGGAACAGTCATAGTATAAATTATTAAGGTCTAATACAGTGACCAAAATCTTAAAAATTGTTTTCACACATTTCCTTCACTGAGAAGGAAAAGAAAACGATATTTATAAATAATAACCATATAATGTCTTATAGAAATAAATTCTATTAAATAATTACGTTTCATTAGATGCCGAGCGAAAGCGAGGCAAAGAAAAAATTTGATATTGCCTTATATAAGAATTATGAAATGTGAGCGTAGCGAGGCAAAGAAAAAAATT
This sequence comes from Holothuria glaberrima, assembly GCA_009936505.3. Lineage (NCBI taxonomy): Eukaryota > Metazoa > Echinodermata > Holothuroidea > Aspidochirotida > Holothuriidae > Holothuria > Holothuria glaberrima. The sequence continues at coordinate 11,485 of WURT03095493.1, forward strand.
ATATATTTTACTACATTTTGCTATGGTATGCTAAACATAAGCTTTATCAGATGCCGAGCGCAGTGAGGCGAAGCAAACTTCGATATATTTCATTACATTTTGCTATACTTTGCCATATATGTTTGGTTAGATGCCGAACGTAGCGAGGCTAAGAAAAATTGATATATTTCATTACATTTTGCTATAATTTCCTAAATGTAAGGTTTATTAGATGCTGAGCGCAGCGAGGCAAAGAAAAATCTGATATATTTCACTACGTTTTGCTATATTTTTCGGAAATTTTTACCCTTTTTCTCGGAAACTTTATAATGTTTAGCTATGTTTCGGATATTTGAAAATTTCCGAATTTTTTCAATTTCCGATCCAGGGGGAGACCGCCCCTCTCCCCTCCCCCCCCCCCGTAGCTACGCCACTGGTCCCAACGGCAACAGATTCACTGTTAACCAACACTTTTCCTACACTTCCACGAATGTGGTTTACATTTTAGTTTGTGGACGCTGCAACTGTCTGTATGTGGGACTGAGTCACTGAACATCTCAGGTCCATGAAACAAAACCTTCACGGTTATCCAAGAGCCACACATTCTAGTCCTCCATCAGCATGCTCCATAAAGGACTTAGCCGTTACGCAGCCATAATGTGCAGAGATTCTGACCGTGGTCGTTTGACTGCCGAAAACCGGCTAATCATGAAGCTCGGAACCCTCTCTTAACACGGTCTTAACGTTAGGATGGTTAGGATCACTTTTGTATTCACTTTTGACCAGTTTTATCGACGTTTTTCCACCATTATTGCCACCTGAAGAAGGGTTTATACTCGAAACGTCGTGAAACTTACCGCAAAATTTTATGTACCTATTGCCACGCATACAATCATATATATATATATATATATATATAGGTAGATAGACGGTAGCGACTTTATATGAATGAGTCAGTCAACGCTGTATTAAATAGTCGCTCAAAGATCTTGGGCCATTTTCCTCAAACATAGGCACTTGCCTTATACTGACAGAGGATGTTAGAAATGAATGGAAAACTTAGCCTCAAGCAGGATTCGAACCCACGACCTCTCGCACACAAGGCGAAT
>WURT03095514.1:0-12571 GCA_009936505.3 Holothuria glaberrima
CCCTACTGATCCACAGTCAACCAGTGGTAATATCCCTTGCAGAAAGCCAAGATGTCTTGTTTGTGGACACCTTGACCGATCACCTTCCTACCTCCACCAGGCCATTTAGTCAATTAAAGTCACAAGTGGGTTACTCCAGTCAACATTTCAGATTCTCAGTGTCTGTTAAGATATCCGAAAGAAATAAAATGATAGTGAATCAAATGGTTCCATGAAACCTTTTGGATACTGCACAGTCCTGATGAGCTGTTCTACACCAATATTTCCTCCAGATTATAAACACTTCAGTGTCCAAGGTACAACCTTCCTTCACTACAACTACAGAGTAACCTGCACCATACTGCTACTTCCATGGAGTCTGTTACTACACTGATGCAATGTACCACACTGCTAAAGTACACATACACTACAAGTCAAATACATGGCTTCACACAGCATCTGCACCTACAGAGGAAACATTTCAAAAGTCCTTTGTTGTGACACAATAGGCTTTACTGACCAGTCACAAAGGACTTCCCTTCTTTCATCAGCTGCATGCAATAGACAGTATGTTGGGAATAAACTCTTAATTCCTACAGGAATTGGTGAGACTTTCCTTCGTAGGAAAGAAGCAAGTTCCTATGTAGGAAAATTGAAATTCCTGTGCTATTCCTATATGAAATGGCAAATTCCTACAGGAATTGGTCTTTCCTACGCAGGAAAATTGCAAATTCATATGTAGGGAATTGAAATTCTTACAGGAATTTAAGAATTCTTACAGGAAATGGCTTAATTCTTACAGGAAATGGACATTTCCTACAAGATTTATACAGGAATTATGCAGGGAATTTTTGTAAGGGATAGATACCAGTCAAAGGAATTTCCATATTCCAGTTAAAAACAGATTGCCAATAATTTTTTGACATCTCAATGTCATCAACAGGTATTGTATAGAAGTAAAGGCCTATGGGCTAGTCCTGATACATTATGTTGTGCAGTACATAATGTTTCGCACCCCTGAAAATAACAGATTTACCCCGTCACAACACATGCTTATGGAGAATTTCGCGGACCTAAGTAACCGTTTGTTGTTCAATTTCAATCAAATAAGCGAATTCTGAATAGATGTAACAAGTCTATGACCTTCATCATGGACTTCTCAAGTATTTTAGAACTCTTCATGTCCTTAAAAATGAGCACGGTCAAAACGGTGAGGAGTAGAATCCAGATTGTAGGGCCCTCATTGGACAACCTTGGGAGCCATTTACTTTAGAAATTAGAATTAAAATGATCTTTGTCCTAGAATCAGTTTGTCACATCTAGTGACAGTAGGGAGTTGTCAAAAGTTCACTATATCATTTTATTTCAGTGTGCAAGATTACATCTATTTGGATTCAGAGTTGCTAGAAGGTACAGTGAGTACCCTTAACACACCGGCCAATATTTCACCAGTTTTTGGCTTATCACCCCCACTCTTACTAATTGCTGCTACCAAGTCAGATGCACAGTATTTTAGGTACTAGGCTATAAATGCTCTCAATATTACTTTTTCATTTCATTTACAGGATGGCGTGATTATGAAGCCCCGCACTGCTTTTGTTGGAGTTTCGTGGATAATTCATATTTATGTTAAATTCTAGACAGTCAACTGTTTAATGCTCGAGGAGTAAGTGATGACCAGTACCAACAGATTGATTTTGTAGCAATTTTGGAAGACGCAGAGACACTATACTGTAAATCGGAGCCTTTTTCACTTATTTTGTGCTATTGTACTTTTATTGTCTCTGAATTGCTTACACAAGATTTCTGAGACAGCAAATTGGTCGTACTGTATACAAATGGGATCTTTAATGGTGTGCTTCCTTTCAAATAACATTTTGCCTGGTTGACTATTGAATTCATGCTTGAAATTCAGAATTCAAGTCATTAACAGGTTTTGCATACCCTGGAGTGAATGAGTTCATAGATTAGGCTGATTAGAAGAGCTTCAGTAAATTGAAATACTGTTGATGATGTGAAGCAGATAGAGCCTAAGGAGAAGCTAACATGTTGAAAGCTCAGCTGCCACAGCATTTTAAGAAGTTCCCTAAAGATGGCCATGGACTACACCAACTTGCAAAAGAAATGTTGCCTTTGTGCAGTACTTCTTTTAAGGTAGTTTGTAAAATTAAACAGTCAAACTGCAGTTCTACATTGTTTCTGAGACACAGCGTAAAGTGCGTGTACGAGGATGAGGGTGAGAAGAGTCGAACTGCATTCCTTTGTGATCACGTTCTTTGCATAATACGTGCTGTAGACAATGTAGGACAGAAGAATACAACGAACAAACAGAATATTTCTCTCTGTAGTCAACCATTCATATGTAACTTGTGGAATGTGTACATGTAGGTAGAAACTGGAAAGTCGCTTGTGCTAATAAATCTTTCATCGGAAACAGTTAAACCAGTTGTGGGAATACTGTACTGTCATTGACAAAATCTTGTGTTTGATTTGGAAAATGTGAAAAGACTGACGCCAGAACAAAATATTTTCTTTACCATGGACAAACCTTGTTTTTAATTGGAAATGGAAAAAACCAGTGCTTAAGTTTCAAATTAATTTTTGGAAAAAATGCAATTAATTTTTTTTTTTCAATATGAACAAAACTTTCTCTGAACGTGAAAAAAATGATGCTTATGATCTTTTGCCTTGGACAAAACCTTGTATTTCAATGGGGAACATGTAAATGGCTGGTCCTTATAAGTTTTCTTCAGTCATTCTTTCAGTTTTTGAACTTTATGGTTAGAATTGTGCATGTTTCAATTTAACAGCAAGCTGTCTTAATGTCTTTGATTTTTCACTTTTGTGCGTCCATATTAGACATTTAATCACTCTGTGATCTGTTTTACATGTGTCTAAGTTTGCAAAAAACCTGCAGTCATCAGGAGACATTTAAATATGTTCAAGGGTCATACAAAGTTTAGGCACACTGGAGGTTATTCAGGTAATAGTGTTACTGTACATGCACAGGGAATAATATATCTGGTATCGCATCGCATTTTACTACACAAAATGGACAAATTGCTACGCAAAATAAAATATATACTGTTTACTGTGTAGCAGACTTTGTAAATGTACAGAACAACAAGAGGGTATTCAATGATTTCTTGATAAAGAAACCCAGCAGCCTAAAAGCTGCTATGCAAATTTTGAACACTAAGTTATTCTCTGCATACATAGTAGGCCTATCATTTTTATTGTAGAACACACCATCTGTTGCAACTTTTGCACGACAGTATTTCATTAATGATATGTTGAACAACTTTTTAGGGAAATTAATCTCAAAACAAACTCATCCTACAAATTTTGAAGTTAATAAATTTTACTGTACTGTGCAATAGCAAATTCAATTTCTTCAGGTGTTACTTGATATTATTTTTCAGTTTATTCATGTTATGGTATGTAAATTTACCCAATACAAACAGAATCTTAACCAACAGGGAATTGTAAAATATATGAATAGCAGTAAAGGGATCCTGTTGCAAAGAGATTCAAGGGACCAACAGTACTGTACATTAGTAATGGAATCCAAATCAATATGACTACAACCTTATGTGATGTTAGTAGGTCCCACTGCAATGGGACAAGCTGGGTTCACATACAGTAAAATTCCTTTGCAATGGGACCTTATGCTATCCCATTGCAATAGGACGTATTGGAATCCATTGTAATGGGACCTTATGAGATCCCATTGCAATTGGACCTATAGGATTCCATTGAAATGGGACCTTATGGGATGCCATTAGAATTGGACCTATGGGATTCCATTGCAATGGGATCTAATGGGATTCCATGGCAATGGGACCCTAATGGGATCCCATTGATATGGGACGTAAAGGGAACCCATTAAATCCCATTGAAAGTGCCCAAATTCCATGTTGATTCCCATTTCATTGGGATCCAATGGGACTCCATTAGATCCCATTGAATGGAACTCAATGGAAAATTTCTCCTGGGATATATATATATACATATATATGTATATATTACATCAAAGCAATCATCTGGCCTAAATGAAAGAAAATACTCTAGGGAGAATGGTTCACCTCTTCTCTTACACCCCCTTCTACTTACTACCGTGAATTTAAGCATACCAACAAGTTACTGGATCTGTCAAATGTAGCAATATTTTTCCATCAAATTCATTTTGCATGAAGTAACTAAAATTTGTCAAATAGGAGGCAAATTCCCTCTCTTGCTAAGGACCATACTTTATTTTTTGGCATAAAAGGTCCCAAACAACTTCACTAAGTTATGAAATTCGTAAACATATAAACAATTTAAAGCTATCATAAGTAAAATACCATTTGCGTCTAAGGCACTACTTTATATTATGCAAGAACATTCCCTTCCAAAAATTTAAAACGATTCTTTACATGAGAATTACGAGCCATTTTCAAACCATAACAACAGGTCAAATATTTTAATTTTCCTAAGTATTGCAGCATTTTGCATGCACGCAACTTTTAAACAAGATAAGAAGACAGACCAACGAATAAAAAGGTATCTTGGCTAAGACAGTAAACTAGACAGGCACTAATAAGCCCCTGCTAATTTAGTAAGTATTTGTATAACATTACAAGGAAAGCTTTTCTAGGAAAATATTTCATTCTTTCAGGTTCCTTGGAAGAAACGTTTCCTTTTTTAGCGCTCCCTGTGTGTTATAAGCTAAACACCAACTGGTTACAAATGTTGCAGCGCTAAGCACACAATTATGAACGGCCTCGCTACAATCCAACCAAAAAGGGGACATGAAAACAACATTGAGTAATTGAGAGAATAGTTTAATAATCTATATTTACTCATGATCAGAACGGAATAACCACAAGGAAACCACAATGTACCAATTAAGCATGCGTCGAACGCTTAAGCCTCCACACGGAAACCTGGATGGGTTATAGAAGTAATGTGCAAGTAAATAAACTTCTGTTTGCGTATATGGGTACTTTTTCAGTGAGGAGATGAAATTTGTAAGTTGGCCCAATTTTCTGTCTATTTTCTTTCTCTTACCCTTTATTTCTTTTTGCCTTTCCATTTTTCTGTTTGCTGTTGTCTTCGAGCATATGTATTTCTTTCAAAGCTTGGCGTCATTACTCTACTAGGGTCTGGTGGAATACCGATGTATAGATAAAATGCCGCTATATGTACGTATTCATTCCTCCGGCATGAAGAATCTGTTATACCAGTATATCGTAATTTTGACCAGGGCCGAAGCTTGGGCGAAACCTCTAGAAGGGCAGTTAATGTGGCGTGCCAATACAAATAGCAAAAATCCGGTTAGAACCTTTCTTATCACCTGTTCAAGAGGACCATACTAGGAGAGGAATTTGAGGGGAGGGTTAGATGTAAGACTTGGCGTAGTTGAAAAGCAAACTGTGCTATCATTGGCAAAGCTTTGAACTGATTATATTTTTACGAATTGTATCTATCTGATTACTTAGTAATATTATTTTTAATCTTTGGCTAGGCGTAAATCATGGAGTGCTTTTTAAGGGGAGGGGGAAGGCACTAAACTCTTTGAATTTTTTTTGTCATTGTTATATAGCTGGGACTCAAAATTTTGCTACCTTTTGTAAAGCTTCGTAAAGCGCTGAAGTAATAACATGTTTAGGAATCCTCATTACTTAGTGATTTAGTTTTTGCCTTTTTTGGTGCGATTGAAGTAGAAGTTGCTTATAGGCGGAATAACCTCAATTCCTTGAAAACTTTTCTTGCAAACAGTTCTCCTTGATCTTAATTAGGGTTAATATTTAGGAAAGCTTTGAACTGATAACATTATCCCAAATTTTTACTATTTACTGATTTTTTCGGCAGTGGCATGCACCCTTACAAGGCTGGTATCCGGTGTGGACTTCTTCCTAGCCGCCATATTATGACACTGGGGGTTACTTTAGGTTAGAACTCCAGCAGCAGCGTGGGCATTGCGGCAAGAAAATGTTTGGTCAAATGTCTCCCAAATGAGGAGGAATGGCACACTTGAGGGCTCATAGCTGCATCCAAACATTCTTTACTTTCAGATTCCATGCTTAAGAAACAAAAGTTGATTTACAAAAGAAAATTTAGATTTCTTTTAAAAGGAATATTCAGTTACCCTAGGTTGAAATTGTGTACCTGGATATCTTATTTCATGAATCATGTAACAATATTTTTTTTTAAATAAGCTGTGAAGTAAAGAGTAACTCCTTAACTTACCTTCTTTATGCAATATTTATATTTGAACATATCATGAAATATACTTGAAGTGAAATAAGAGGATATTGTGTGACAAGCATTTGTTTCAAAATAAGTTTTCGGCAACTGCTGATGCCCCTTAAAATTTAAAGTGTCTTTACCAGCTCATTAAGTTTAGATAATAATTAAAGGTAACTATGAGCTCACGTATTTATTCTTAGCCAGCGTTTATTTGATTAGATGTATTTGATCGGTATCACTAGTCAAGACAGGGTTTACCTATTTTAACCCCAAACGAAAGGTCTCAGAAAATATTGTGCAGAACACTTACCTAGATATTTAGATCAACATTTAGGAACTTGCGATAAATGTCAAACATTTCTTGGGTAAAATTTATATAGTGGTAGGTTATAAAGGACCGTTATGATATGTATAAAGTTCTGCTTAAAGGTTGGAATGGTTTATTGTCTAGTCATAATTTTAAAACAACATAGACTAAGTGACCGTTCTTCTTTTGAATATGGGACCAATTTAAATGTATTTTGCTAACATTTAATTAAAGAGAAAAATTCTTATTGTCGGACTTGTGTAGCCTTAGCAAACGTTAAGCCTGTATGTTATTTTTGGGTCCTGCGTTTTGCAACACACATAAAAGTTTATTCTGTTTGAAGTTGTCAGAGTTTAAATGTATGCTGATACCACAGATGTTACATTGTGACTCATCAAGGTATCAACGGCGTATCTACCCTACATATATTATGTCATAACTAATTCGGTGCACTAGCAAGTGAAATCATTGAGGAAATATGGGAGAATAATGTTGGGTGCCGCTGGGGTGGAAGTATTCAAGGGTTATCGCAATCTTTGGCTGCGGGTTTCTTTCTTTCTTTCCTTTTTTTTTTTTTTTGAAGTGTTTTTAAAAACGTATTTGATAACAAATAAATTTCATGTAATTATGTAGACTGTTAAGTAGTTCAGGTAAGGTACCACTTGTAACCTTATGAATGTATTTAATCTGCTGTCTAAGTTTGGATTAAGCAGCCACGTAGATTTTTCCAGTAATGACAGAAACATATCAAATTTGAAACAAGAGATTGTTCCAGATAATATCACAGTCAAGCTCTTAATTCAGGTTAACTCACAGTAATATGATAAGCCCAAAAGTTTAAATAAGTTAAATTTAAAGAAAGTGTCTTATGATATTTGTACGTCAGCTTATTATGAGAGAAGCTAAATGACGGTATCGTCACCCGTCCAAATTTGTGTAAGGCTACCACTGTTATGAATCTGCATACTGAATAAAACGTACTTAGGTAACTATATCTTCTTTTTGGTTCTGCCCGTGGTGTAACTACGGAATTCTTAATTTCTATTGGTGGATCATCGAAGAATCGTGTTCTAACTTTTAAGCTGATTCAGCACACATTTACTACTAACATGCGGGCACTACGTTAACCTCCTGTATTATCTGTTTAGTTCAAGAATACAAAACATACTTTATGTATAATACAAGGATACTGTACCGTATTTCAGTTGAGTAAGTGGGATATATAAGCCTTACGGTATGTCAAATTGACTGAGATCATGGAGTGAGGTGACACTGTACATATCCTTTCACTGAGGTAATAATTTGAGGTGATCATTTCACCAGTTTTATGAACTTGAATTGAAAAACTACAACGTTAAGCTATTTGGAGTCTTCCAAGCAAATGCAACTTAGAGTGTTTATACTTATTCTATACTACATAATAAAGATAACACGGTAAACATAGCTGTGCAGACATACGATAAAAAGAACTGTGTGTGTGTGTTTTTTTTTTACCTGTGTGAACCTTGGCGCAACGGGGAAAAAGTTAAGAAGGAAGTTACAATACGGCGACTAGCGTATATGATCAGGCTTGACAACCCACACTGTGGAAATTACCTAAGTATAGGTGAATTTTTTTTTTAGCTGGGGATAAACTCGTACTTTCCCAGTTTGATAGAATGACGTGTCAGTGCTTAATTACAGTAATGTGTGCAAGATCCTATCATTTTACACCATACTAGCTTACGAACAAAAAGAAAACTTCTGTGAAGGATGGCATTTGTCAATATTGCAAATGCTCTGCCTTCGTGAGCCTTGCTTCACCCATGTTTAGTATACGCCATTTTGAACAGTTCAACACAAACAACTCCCCGAAAGGACGCCCTTGTATACAAATAAGGACTGGATAAAAGGCGTTTTGACAAGGTAAACGTGATAAAAAATCACAGTATTTCAAACAGCATCAATTTGTTTGCGAACAATGATAGGATTCACTTTAAAGCACATAGACTGTTAACCACTAGAATTGATTTCAAAGTCAGATATGTAAGATAATGTAAGAGACAGTTTAATGAGCAAGTTGAAAGAAAATTGTTTTCCCTTTAAATGAACCCTTGAATTATATAAGACACTTCAAAGGTATCCTTTAATCCTTTTGGAATTTCATGAAGATATGCGAGATGATGCAACTTCCCAGGAGGGATGCAAAAACATCGGACGAAAGGGAAACTTTATTATACGTGCGGACTTATCGAGTCTGTTCTTGATGACGATGGCAAAGTACAAAATAGGGTCAGAAATCAATCGCAATACCTGGGACTAAGGAGGTGGCGCACTTTTCCTTTTCTTTTTCCATCTCAGTCTACATCCTAATTTACCCACCTCAAAGGGGTGCAATTTCTACATACTAGTAGTACAGTATGGGAGAAATGGCACCTTTGTGAGCAATGCTAAAGAAGAGTGTGACCGAGGAGTGAAAAAGAGAAGAAAAAGAGCTCCACCAACTAAATACAGACATTGTGACTCAGTCATGCCCTGTGTTGCCACTACATATAGCCTACATAGTCTTTCCCATTAAATCATCTTTAAAAAATGGAACCTACTGCCGTTGTGCGTGATGCTCCGCATAAGCAATGAAGTAATGGAAAACGAACCAGTGAGCCACAACTGGCCGGCTCGACTTGAACCAATTGGTTGGAAAATGGGCCTTTAAACCTCATCTAACTAACTAACTAACCCATTTTGTCACCAAGAAGAGCCTCTACATCGATAAGTCCGTTATTATAATGTTGTTTCATCCGACGCTCTTGAACCCGTAGTTGAATATTATAACTCTCAGATATCTAAATGGATAAATAAACTTTTCAAAAAATGGTTCACTTCAAATGAAAAACTTTTCCTTAACCTCATTTTGTTCATTTTTTATTATTACTATAAACTTTGCGTAATTACTGAACAAACAGCTGCAGTTATAATTTAAGCGAGAATGTTTAATTTTTTCAGGTTTAGTTCTCCATAGTCTTTTACTATCTCCGCTGAATCATAGACGGGTAGTTAATGACGACACGAACACAGTTTTTATTCCTTGTGTTGTGCTCCTTGTATTTCTACAGACATACGGCTCCTTTATTCTCGTAGTACATTCACAGTTATTTCCAAAGTTGTCTGCAAAAGACTCAGGGATCTAGCCCTACATATATAGTTTCCACAGTCAAAAACATGAGATCACAACCAAATCTATCCGCCCATTTTATATTATCAATTTAAATTATTATCTTAGTGAATGGATATTTGGACGCATCCCATATAATAAAGCGTTAAATATCGTTCCTATACTGCACTGAAACACGGTATGCCTGAAATATAACAGTCTGACAGTACGGCAAAAAGTCAGTTACTTTTTTAATCTACATCGGTTGAACCGGACACCAGCCCACCCCCAAGAATGTGAAACATAACGTTAGAACTATACTAAGGCTTGCCAAACACGACCATGCAGGTGTTTATACTGAATAACGTGGCAAGCACGTAGTCTGGGATGCTGTTAAGTCATTAGAAAGATACCAACTATTAATAATATTGACGATTTTAAACTCTCATTTATCAAACTACGATGACTATATCACACATCAATCGTATGTAATTTAGTTAAAATTAATTTGTAAAAACTCAATGGATGCATCTTACTTTCTGTGAGGATGATAAGAAATGAGTTTTTACATGGTCGAACACAATGAAGTTCCCACGATTACTACGAGACTAACGTATGATTCTATTTGAACAAAAATTTAATTTTACTCGTATCTTAATATCTCAACAACTTTCAGTGAGGTGATTAAGATAATGAAATCTTGTGATTTAATATTTCAATATTTAACCCTCAAATATTGGTATCACAAGTTCTTGGATGTTAACACCCCATTTTCTTGCTCTTACGATATTAGCCTAACATGTCGATACAACAACGAATATTTCAACAATTTACTCCAAAATATTATGACACCAAGATCCCCGATGTCAATATCTTTATATATTCAGTGAAGGTATTAAGTTATTGAAATCGCGTAGTTCAGTATTTCAGCATTTGAGGCTAAATTATTGATGTAATAAGTTAGTTAGATAGTTGAGGTTTAACGGCCCAGTTTCCAACCAATTGGTTCAAGTCGAGCCGGTCACGGCCTCTTTTCCAGGTGTGGCTCACTGATTTGCTTTCCCTTACTCCATTGCTAATGCGGAGCACCACGCACAACGCCAGAAAGTTCCATTTTTAAAGTCTTTTGGTATGACTCGACCTGGAAATCGATCCCGGGCCTCCCGCGTGAGAGGCGAATGCTTGAGGTAGTAAGATCTCGTATCTTAACATCACAATATCTTACTGACAAAAAATCGGTATAGTCACATAATATGTCAGCATCTGCATTGTACCTAAAAACCTCTGTAGCATCATCCGTTTCAGGGTACCGTTTCTACAACCTACTTAGTTCACCACAAATCTTCCAATGATGAATATAAAAATGATTAGAATATGAAACAAAAAGCCCAAATTCTCGGTGATTCTTTACCGAAATGAAAAGTTTTGCTTTACTATAGTTTACTCACAAATTTTGATCGTTCACGAAACGAACCACCTCGTAGGAACAACCTATTTTCTATTTGTTTATGAGATTTTCATAGTTTCATCCCTAGTGACCTCAGATGGATTTTAACCTCCAATGAAAGAAATCGGGGAGTCTCTTTCAAAATTTAAAATCTATATACCAAGTATGAAAAGTATCTACCTTAGTTAAGTTTTTTCGGTTGTTGACCTGTGATGACCTCAAATGAACTTTGTCTTCCACTGTAAGCTAGAAGGTTCTTCCTCTTAATGTGATTAGACAATGCATCGAGTGTAAGAAGTGTCAATCATTGATATCTTGATACGTTGTGTTTAGAAGCAATGTTAAGGAATTCAGTATTTTAATCATAAGTGACCTCGGATACACTTTGAGATCTACCGAAAACTAAAAAGGGTTTATTTTTCTGACTATATCACACCTTCATGCCAGTGATGTAAAGGACCCGTTCTTTTTATATACCTAGGGGTATCTTTTTACAAGCGCATCGCTTTATGAGCCCTCGCGACCTCACATGACCTAAGACTTTCACTACAAACACTAGGGATCTTTCGCTTAACATTGCAATATATAAGCAAAGTATGACAATTATCTACCATTGCTATCTTGAGATATCGTGTTTACAAGTCAAGCGTCACGAACACACATGCAGTTCCAAAGACGCTATCAATATTAAGCAAATTTCTTTGAAATAACGTGATGATTGTAGCTAAGAAGAGCTAAAGACAGACACAAATGAACTACTCTTTCATCACGTGTCTTTTACAGCTAGGAGATACTCGAGTCACTTGATCTGCCAATGTCTGTCTCGAAAAACCCCGTAAATCTGGAAGTAAAGTGGCCTGCATGATTGAGCTTTAACAATATCGAATGTATGATGAATTGATCACATTAAAATGTCCACTTTATTTCCTTCCTTGCCTTATTAAACAATTGAATGATAAGTGGAAAACAATAACACTTGCATATACATTTAATCCAGCTCCATGAAACACTAGCCACAGCATGCAGAGCATACAGAGGAGGTTTTGTTAAAAAATTTGCCTAATCCAGTGTGTAATTGTTTCCAACCTAAAGACAACAGTTCCCAGATGTGGTCATTTTAATAGACCTCTGGCAGCGAGGTTAGAATTTTAACATACCTCACTAAGACGATAGAAAAATGAGGTTTGAAGATAACCATTTTAAGCTTCTGCGATTCAGAATGTGTTAGGTAGGAATTCAATTTGGCATTACTTTTAAGCCCGACGGGATAACCGATGCAATGAACCAAAGAAATAGCCCATTAAATGAATAACGTTTTGCTCTTATTGTTGAATTCAGTTACTTCTGACTGACTGACCAAATTCTATGACTGCTTACAGATTGAATTGTGTCTCCCAGAATCAAGTTTTTTGGGCTTGCGTCTCCTGATCGGTATTTCAAATCAGGCATCTGAGATTTGGTCATGTTATTATTAAGT
>WURT03095525.1:0-12570 GCA_009936505.3 Holothuria glaberrima
TTTTTTGGTTAGATGCTCCATGGTGTGAAGTAAAGGCTTCTCATGCTGGTAGCAAATTTGTAAAAACACAGTTTCCAACAAAGAAAAAGGAGAAGTGGGAAAAGGACCACTGTGTGAAAAGCAGAAATGAACCAGCTCATATCATGTAAGTACTACATTGCTTTTTCCAGAAGTAAATGTAACTTCTGATTCTTCATTGTAATTTTCAAAGTATACTTTTATATTTTTTGTATTTTAGTGCACTTCAAAGGTGCAGAAAACTGTGTGGGAAGGATTTTGATTTAGGTGGTTTGATGGGGGTTTCTACGCGGATTGTATTTGTTGCCCATCACAATTTTCTACACAGTAATTTGTCCTTTCTTTACTTTTTACTCCAAACAAGGGGAAGTTTTACAATTCACAGAACTCTGAACAATGTGATTTTACTCTGTGGGTGTTCCTGGGGAGTGACTTTTCATTTTGAAATGCCCTCTATTGGATTTACTCAAGTCAGATGTCAAAAACAACTTTACAAATATGCATGAAATTGGTATGAAAATAATTCTTACAATGAAGCTATTTTGATATGTTACTTGTAATTATTTTCTAGACAAGTACTTGAAGTTATGGCTGGAGCAAGAGGTGAAGATCCTGTAGAACTAGCTCAGACAATGTTTGACAATACAGAGAATCTTTTCTTTGGAAAGAGGTGACAAGAACCAGGTTTTGATGAAGTAATGCTCCCATTTCCTACAGTTTGCATGCATTGCTTCTGGGATCATGTGTCCAAGACACTGTGAGAAGACAGACAAGAGAAGGAAATAGAAGTTCTTGATTTCTGTGACTTAATCAAAGACGGTTCTTAAACTTGTGGACATGAGATTCAAGAATGAATTTCTCACTCAGTTTAGTCAATGCGTTTTGTCCTTAGCAGGGCCTTTAATAGCCAGGATTCAGAAACTGGGATTCTTACTTGTTGTATATAAAATGCCTCCGGTCACAGTGATGCTGCAGATGGTGAGGTCAAGATATTTTGAAAAGAGATTCCTCCAATACAAAATATTTATATTAGGTCTAGGTTTAGCAATTAAAGTTTGCTTAGTAATAACAGTAAGATTTTAGGTCATTTCAAAGCTGAACAATGTCAGATTTGTGCTAAAGTTGATTGGAAAGCTATGCCAGGCAAGTTTTTAGACCTCTCAAAATCCATATTGCATAAATTTGGCCTCTCCATTATGATTTGAAGGTCCCAGAGATTGCAGTATGCATAGCTGGTTAGTAAATGTGGTCCTTGGACAAGATACCTTTAATATCTCAATTTTCCACCAGGTGGGACCTGTGGGGTCACTTGTTATTTAGGTGCAGTATAACTAGCTACCAGTAAGGATTGCCTCTAGGACAGGTTATTAATGTTGACCAGGAGTCATTTGTGCTTTGCCTATGATTAGACTTCCCTATAGTTATCATAAATGTGAATTATTTCAGTATGTTCCAATATTGTATCCTTCCCCATGCCAGGTAGTTTACCTTGAAAGTTTTACAATGATTAGTGTTCAGTTAAAATGTCTAGTTGAGGCTCCCAAATCAGTGAGTGAGGGTGTGGCTTCGTGGTAAGAATTCACTACTTTGCATTATAGTAAGGCCCCTGGAGCCACCTGGAAATTGACTTGTTCAGTGCAGCTGTCCACAGTAGTGCTGCTGAAGATGGGGAAAGGGGGTGGGGTGTTCAGATCAGTTATTTATAAATAGATTTCTGGTTGTCCTACTCGGGAAGTTGCCCAATTCAAGAAGTCATCTGTTGCAAGTCTTGCTCAATTCAACTGTTGAGCAGATATGAGCTGGATTAGTACACCCATGCCACATCACCCTTTGCACACTAGTCCAGAGAGAATTAGGTAATTAGGCTCCAGGTGTCCATCCATGGTCACATGGGTAGGGTCTGAGATGAGCCCACCAGGCACCCTGGCTCAAAATGGTTAAGTCTCGAGTAGTTACATCTCCTGCTCATCATGGGGATGTAGTAATCTGGACCGACTTAAGGTTGAGCGTAGTGGTATCGAGTACAAACATGTTACCTATTGTTGCAAGAAAACTTGCATACATGTCTAAATGTAACATGATGAAGTACAAAAGCAGAACTCTGGTGGGTGAGATTAGAGGAAGCACATCCATGGGGACACTCACAGATACAATCACAGTTAAACATGCCAAACTGTTAGAGCACATACCATTAATATGGGCAGTAATGTATTCCAGGTCTGAGTGGTAAGATAATAAATATTGTCTAAAAAGAAGACAGAATTGAGTCCCTTTATTCCTTTCTGTAAAAATTTAAGAACTTTGTGAAAGTTATTTATTAAGAAGGAATCCTGAAGCATTCCTGCTATTGGACTCCAGATGAGATGGGAAGTTCATAGTATCTCAGCCTAAGGAAACTTTGTTCAATTTGTTTGCCTCCTTGAGATCAATTAGAAATGATAGCAGCTATGTGCTGATACAGCATTCAATAGGCAGTGAGCTATAAATAGGCATCAACAGATGGGGGACTGGGGAGAGATGCCCCTCCCCCCTCCAAGCATTCGATATACATTGACACTAATGAATTACTTTTAGTCCTTTCACTATTTGGTAATATCTCTTTTCCTTCATTAGAATTTTGATAAGAACCGTCACTTCAATCAGGCAAGTACAAGTAAGGAAGATCTGACATTTCCACTTTCCAACTGGACGAATATTTATTGCAACTGTGGGAAGGCAAAAATTGTAGGATTTAGTGGAGGTTTGATAAGTCAAAGATAAAAAAAGAAAATAAGACTTCTAACCTTCTTCATATGACCTTTATTACCAAATCCCAAAATGGCAAAAAATCTCAACGTTAGCATCCAAATGTCAGCAAAAAACACAAAGGCATTAATACCGGAATGTAGCCCACAGCACAGTTCATGAATGAAAAGAGAATAAAAAAATTCATTTATCTAAGGAAAGCTTGCAGTTTAGTTAATAGGCATAATACTCTATTACACTCTATACCTTTTTTTGAACTTCATGGCATGCCAAACTTTCATTGCACCAATTCTGTTTTTTTAAAACACAAGGATATATATGAAAATACTACCTTCAAGAATAGTTTTTGTGTGCAGTCATGAGCTATGTAGTTTTCATGACCTCTTGTAAGTCAATTTACAAAATGTTTACGACTGCATTAGACAGAAAAAAAAAAATCTAAATAATATCTATTGCAGACTAATTATCTTCGTCAGAGCCCCACTTGAGGCAGACACAAATGCAGCTAATAATACTGCACAACAAGTCTGCTTTCCCCTCCACAAACCTCAATACATTATTACTTTTCGTTAACAAAATGTTGCACAATAGTGTCCAATCATGTAGCTTCCATAAGATTAATTCTCTTATGTTTGATGTAGCAATAACTGCAAGAATAATGACAGTGTTATTGCATAAAATATGAATTTTATTAAACAATTGTCTACGAATTACTTATAGCCTTACATGCATTATTTCTTCCCATGTGATCACATTTTACACTGTCACAAACCTTTCACCATTTAAGTAATTGAATAATTAATACTTTTTGATTTCAGACGTAAGACTTGTTCATGATATACATTTGTAATAGCATTGTCAGTGATAACCAGTGCAAGGGTGCTTTCTTACAAGGTAAAAGCAAAAGAAACCATCACAAAATCAGAGCAGTGTCTCTATAACACTTGTCAGATACTTAATACTAACTTACAAAAAAAACTGTGCTTGTGTATTAACCCTTTTCAAGTTCTTAAAATTGCAAATGGTGGAAGTACCGAGTTACTGTAATGGCAATTAGAACAAAAATATAGTAAGAATAAAGAAATACTATGCCCTCTTTTTTTGCATAAGGTATTTTTTTTGGTGCTGAAGTAGCTTTTTTATGACATAGCATACCAGCCCCATCACTTTATGCACATATTGCACATGAGACTGGATTTTCATGGATGTAATGGTCACGTCGTCCTGTGAAGGAAGAAAAAGAGGAAATAAATAAACAAGTTGAACGCAGTCAGAGTTTGGGGGCTACATCCTTCGAAGGTTCTTTTCCATACCCCTCCCTGATCCTCATAAGCGGTCTCCTCATCACACCCTTCCTTGCATGAACCTCCCATGATGCTTATGCAAAACGTCCAGTACAAGTAAGAAGATATCCAGAGCCTGATAACGATATTCCGAACAAGGGAAAAATATATCTACATGCTGCAATGTTGGGTAATACATGTGATGACAAAGGTGTAGCTGTGCATTGTATTACAAAAGGCTAATAGAATCATGTAGCAAAAAATCTGTAAAGGCTAACCTCATAAGGTTATTGGTAGATTCTACTCCCACCATTGCAAGTTGATAAAGATGGGAACCAGCATTTACAAGGGGGATTATTCAAGCCATCACCATTTCAATTATGGAACTGTAACAGTGTCTGTCCAAGCATAAACCCCATCTCTCTGAACCTGGACAGCTGGTAACTGTAACAATAGAGACCCCCACAAAGCTTTCATTTTCTCAAAACCCTTTGAAGGAGGTTACAAAATAAAAAATTGTTGCATAGTCAAATAATTACACCCTTGTTAAATGTTCACCATCATTAAAAAAATTGTTCTTCACCAGAGGTACCAAAAAGGCAGTATGTACCACACAGTTAAGAAAATAGAGTTGCCCTAAGTAACGAAACTGTCCCATTCATCAATTTTTGGTCCAGCCTCTTGAAGTTTGAACATAACTTTGTAGACATGAGCTTTACACTTATCTGTATATCTTAAAAAGATCTATAAAAAGATCTATAGCATCCAAGGACTTGTAAACTTGACGAGAAGCATGATGATCTAACAATTACAAGCTCTCCTTTTTTTTTTAAGTTTAACCTTGGGGAGACTTTGTATGTAAGACACCATGGCAGACCACATATTATGTTAGAGTTGTGAGTTTTCAGTACACATGAAGAAACAGGGGTAATTTTTAAAGTTCTTTTTGAACAAAAAATAAAAGTTATATTACTTTCTTGCACATTTCAAAGTAGGGCTGAGCATTTCCGGTTAATTCGCTAACCGTTTAACCGTTTATATTATCCGAACGGTTAACCATTAACCGAAAATGAAATCAAGTCAAGGTATATAAACAAAATAAACATTTCGGAAGAATGCCACCACTTTAAATACCAAAGGTAATACACTTAAAATGGTGCCGGTAGTGATGATCATCGAGGTAGCGTACAAGTTAAAACGTATGCATTATATGCGATGTTTTGGCAAGCAAACCGTACGC
Organism: Holothuria glaberrima; assembly: GCA_009936505.3. Taxonomy (NCBI): domain Eukaryota; kingdom Metazoa; phylum Echinodermata; class Holothuroidea; order Aspidochirotida; family Holothuriidae; genus Holothuria; species Holothuria glaberrima. The sequence continues at coordinate 5,287 of WURT03095525.1, forward strand.
AAGGGCGAAACATTTCAAACTTTTCACAAATATGCATACTTTTTGTTATGCCACTGATTACTGTTTGCAAGATTTTTGCGGTCTAACATGGCACTGTAAGATGAGGAGCCTATATATATTGCTGGCATTATCGGAGTTCAAGTTGCACTTCTCCGGCTACAGCGATAAAATATCACACACGCCTTGAGCATATGCATGTAGTGTAGTGTCGAGTGCAAACGTACCACATATACAGTCCACTACAGTGTGCCTTGTGACCATGCTGCCATACATACGTAATATAGGTGGGTCTGCTAAGAATTCCAGCACCATTATGTCGTAATGGTGTAAAAACTTTTACCCACATGTATTACTGCACGCTCCGTAAAAAAGTGTAGAGCTGAATTTTAACTTGTTTTAAATCGCATGCCATTCTACCTAATGACTACTAAAAATACCAGTTTCGAACGAAGAAACTTTTCGATATCGGAAGCTACCCTCATACTGTACGTTTGAACAGGACTTGTACACAGTAGTCTCGTTTTCTATCGTACCATATTAATATCGCGTACAATGCTGTACTGTTCATTACACGTACGGTATATCATAAACGATTGTTCATGCAATGTGCAAAGCACATGGCTGGCTGGCTGGCCGGCCTGGTTCGTTCAGCAAGCTTGAACAGCTCTGCTATTACGAATACTGTACTGTACAATGCACGTACGTACAGCTGCGCCGGTTCATTCAGCAAGTTCAACCAGCTGTGCTAATTATGTTCAAAAATAATATGATTATTCATGAATTTCACAATTGGAATGCTCCATATTTTATAATTTGGGGTTATTAAATGAAATGGTGGAAAGAATTTCACACTTTTTAGCGAATTTTGGGGGTTGAAAGTTTTCCACTAATTACACAAATGTTAAAAAATTATAAAAAAATGTATAATCGACACTTGTTAAAATTATGAAGTCAGCTTAACTGGGCAGACTCAGTTACAAATATTCTAGTTGCACCTGCAAGGCTTACAAGCCAGGGTTGCATAATTAAGCCCAAAACTACACAGCTTGGTCACTATTTTATGCAGATTACATTTGTTTTGAGACTGATGAACTGTAAACACATAAGCTTGGAAGTTACGCCGGGAAAATTCCCGAAGTGCATTTATGATGAACGATATTAACCATATTTTTCTGCTGTCTAGAAGTCACTTTTTAATCTTACCTATCAATTTTATGGTGCTCCACACTTTAAAAGGTATGTTGGATTGCTGTAGCATGCTGCTTAGTTTAATCCCTGCACCTTTGAAAAATTTTAATCCTTTTCAAACGTTGCGTGAAAGAGTTTATTGTCACATTATTTCGGCAAGACACTCCCAGATCATGGGGTGAACGGATCGATATACCAGTCAAAAGCTGCGCAGTGCAGACACTGCAACTGGCATTATAAAGGCCTTTTTTAAACCTTTTGTTATTTTTGATCCAAAGTTTACCCATTGTTACATGGTTTTGGGCAAGCAACTTCTGCAGTTTAATGCGTTAATGAGTTTAAGTATAAAGGTGAAATGCGGCGACAGATTTATTAGGATACAAAAACAGTTAAACGAAACCACATTTGGCGGTCGGCTGACCAATCTAACGGTCGGTTAACGGGTTAATCGTTTAACCGTCACAGCCCTATTTCAAAGGCTTATTTTAAATGGCCCCAACTTATATGAATTTATATTAATGAATCAAGACATTTTTTTTTATAAACAGAATGTTGCTTATTTCCATATATGCCGACACAAAACTCGATCGGCCATGGCACATCACATAGGACCTGTGACCTCAGAGAGAAGGCAAGCTTCCTTCCAAGGGGAAACTCACCCCTCTGATGTTTTTAGCCACACCCACACTGAGGAGAAGGCTGGCTCAATAGAAGCCCAGAAAATCTGGCTGTAGAAAGCTATGGCTTCCCAGGCCTCCTGTAGGTATGGCATCACTACCACGGAGATAGAATGACACACTGATGAAACGTAGGCCCATAGCAGCATCAAATTATTCTGAACAGTGGCAAGGACAATAGGGACTTTACTCTGAATCTGAAAAAGAAGCAAAGGATGACTTAAAACATTTGACTTGTCGATGAGTAGACACAGAAATCCTTTAATGCAATAGGGTTAGTTGCCCCTCTGAAATTTGCTTTGAAAGATCAGCAATCTCTTACAAATTTCCTCTTATTGCCTTATTACAAACAATACATAAAGCAAGGAGAAATTCTTGAATTTCATAATTAACTAACAAACCAGGTCACATGATCTAAATAGGCCATTCATGAACTAGAGTGATGGGGCATTCTAACTCTGATTGGGGTGACTGCATTTTCTCTTTAAAGTTGCTTAACCAATGCTTGGTATTACATTTATCCCATCAGCATGAATTGTCTGGTTGAGAAGTGGCTTAGTGGACTGGGGCATATCTTTGTTGACTTGCGTTACAAAACTTAAAAAACCTTCCTAAATACAATATATACATCATAGCAAGCCCTGTGGTTTGGTATACATCTTCATGGACACATGACAAATACAAAAGAGAACTACAAAGAACTGGCTATAAAGCTATCACAGCTAGATGTATGCATATTAAAATTAAAAGATGTTTGGAAAGTTCTGATGGCCAGTAGACACTGCTAATTTTAAGTATCATGCCAAAATTCAATGTCTCTTATTAACTACAGGCCTAACTACTGCAGAAATTGTATAGTGGCATCATAAATACCCTCACTGCTAGGAAATGTCATGGTATTTCTAAAAATTCCAGAACTGCCTGTAGCAAGAAGTTGATATATAAAACTATTACTCTTTTTCCTATCTGCACCCTTTACATCAAATCTTGCTACACATGTTCTGCTTGTGCTTTTCTTCAGACTTCTATCAAACCCTAGCTGAAGTAGACTTTAACCAAACATATTGTAATATTGTAATACATCATAATTTATTTCTACAAAATCCAGACAGGCATACTAAGCTTACCCATTGCATTGCAATTGGTATATTTGTTTGTAGCCATACAAGGACTGGTTGCATCAAATCCAACACCTTCAGGGCCATCCACTTTAGTTTCTGAACCACAAGGCTAAGGTAGGGCCCACAAAGTTCACAAACTTTGGCATAGTACAATGGCACATTGGTCACCAGCCAGCTGTGTAGATAATAGTTTCAAATAGTTTTTAACACATACAGTACACATACATAAATACACATACCATCACAAAGGCAGGTTTCTTTTATCACTGAAACTATTGCAGAGTCAGAGAAAACTTCCCGGCCTGTTGGTGGTGAACCATGGTATTGCATGGTCTTTGTGGTAGGTACAGTACCAAGGAGGAGGTAGGCAGGGTATTAATCTATTAGTAGTTCCAGTTGATCTTTACTTGCATGACAATGATAACCTTGCATATCTGCTATCATTGGCTATTAGTTAAGATTCTTTTGTAGTAATGTTCACGTATAATTTTCATTTTTTTTACACAACAAGAGACCTGGTACTGGTATCTAAAACAGTGGTGTTAGGAAGAAAGCTGGGAAGAAGAGAGGATGCACACTGGAGTTACATGGGGCAAGGACTCACATGTGTTTCCATACATATAAGGCAATTAAAATAGTAATGCTGTTACAAGTGATGACTGGAGACAGTTTATGATAAAACTGCCTGATTTGATTAAAACTAGAAAATTTAATTTCACTGAAATATCACAATGATACAGTCAATGACTTGGCAACTTGAGTCAAATAATCAGTTAAAATAAGTAACGTGAGGTAAATTGACCAATCTACATAGTGAAGTGACTTGCTACAACCCTGTATCAGTGACAAAGCTAAGGGGTGGGCATGGGAGGAGGTGCACTGACCTCCCTTCCTCCCCACCACCATTACTAAAATATGCCACCACCACCACCACCACCACCACCACCACCACCACCACCACCACCACCACCACCACCACCACAACAACAACAACAACAACAACAACAGCAACAGCAGCAACAACAACAACAACAATACTGAAATGCATTTTCTATATGTCTGGGCAATTTATTAAACTGTTTGAAGGTTGCACTGTCTTTCCCACCCATCCCACTAAAGGCTTTGCTGCACTGCTACAGTATGTCAATATACTAGTAGAGGGCAATTCATTTGCCACTCTCTGGATGTATGTTGATTAATGATCCTCATACTGACAGACAGGTTCAAAAGAAATACATTACCTCAAAGCAATGCCGCCATAAAGAGTTATCTTACTCCAAGCTTGTTTCAAGACATGTTTAATACCACTTTTCTCTAAAGCCAGGTTAGTGATGGAGTCTGTAAATATAAAAAGAAGGAACTACTTAAATATCAAATAAATTATGGCCAATTCTGAAGATAACTATTTTTTATCTCTTCTTGTTGATGAAAAATTAGGCAAAAGATGATACTCCAAATCATTACAGTGCTTTTTATTATATCATCATGGCTAAACCTCAAGTATGTTAAAATAATTAGTTCCTGGAAAAATTCATGTTCAAAGTTAAAACTCCTAGGTGTGAAAGGTTTTCTGAATCCCAAACATGTCTCTCAAGTTGTTGTGAGTACATTACCATTCCTTCACTGAATGTGGGATGTACCTACTCAGCAACACCAAATGAAGGCTAACTGAAAATGTAACAAAAGACTTAGAGACTGACACAGCAAAACATATTTAGATGTGTGACATCTTGAAAGTCAAGTGCACATCACTTCATGTAGCATACAGTAATGTTAATGTGAAATGAGAGTATTCTAAGCAAAGTGTCTACGTGACACTTATACATTACTAAAAAAAGCTACTGAAGAATTATGAGCAAGCCAATCTTTGCCTATCCTTTTTCAGAGAGAAAAAAAAAAAAAAAAAATTGAAAAAAAAATCTTAACGTGCCAAGGTACACAGGAGTGCTCTCTACCTGATGTGACAACAATAGGTGGAATATTGTCTGGGGTGTACAGGATGTAAAATGTGTAATGGATGATAAAAGAAAATAGCCAGTTACCAACCAAGTGAAAGATTATCTTGAGACATGTTTTGGCAAGCTTAGAATACAAACTTTACTTCTTTATTTTGGAATTTGGTTGAAGTCAACTTTGCAACTCCATTAGACTGAACTAAAATACTTCTACACTGATTCTCAATTTGCAGAATCAAGTTGCATTAGGTGTGTGCCTACCTTAGGCTAATTTGTATCCTACGCAAAGACACTCCGTCCTATTTTTCAAGAAGACCTTTCAAAGGGAAAATGCAGTCCCCCTTCTCTGATTAAGTTCACCTTGGTATCCCTATTCATGAGCAGCTCTTTCTAATCTCTGAATGCAAAAATATTTTGTTACTGAATTGTTAGTTTTCCACAGACAAACTCTTTGGGTTTATTTTTATATTCGTATTAATTACGTTTGGAAACATCATGAAAGATACTTGTAAGAGATATAAAAGATTTGAAAATTTTAGTGATGTATTTTTCAATAGGGACTAAAATCTAGTACTTTGATGACCTTACTGCTACCCCTTTCTGCATGAATGGTCAGTTTACCAATATAAAAGGAAAAATACATGCAAAATAATGAAATAGGTTTTCTGTAAGTAATGTCATATTTATTTCATTAATCCTATTCATTATAATGAAATTAAACCCCAGCCTAAGTCACATCGCTTTACCTACTACAATTCAAACCCCCACTGATCCTCAAGATCTTCTACTCTCATCCTGTGATACTACTGCAAAAATCTTATTTCCTTCCCCCTCCCTCCCCAATAAAAGACTCTATTGGGGTGGCACCACTCACAGTGGAGATATGACAGATGTATAGGACATGATGCAAATTACACTGTATCAAAATCCACAACCATCCCCACTGTTGTATGAAAGTTTCCTCATTGGAAGTAGGTCTGATTCTATTATGTAAATTAATGGTCTCTTTTTCTAGTAAAATGCTCCCATGTTGTGGGCACTGCATCAACCCTACCCCTTCAGGACATACCATGACCCTCCACAACTTCTTACCTGGAAATCCTCCATTCAGGATAAGATCAAAGATGAAGAGCAAGAGGATGAAGATGGCAAAACCAGTCATGACAGACCTCCAGGGAAAGGACTTCTTCTCCATTTTCTCCAAGAGAAACTGAGAGACAGAAAGACATTTGTATCAAAGAAGTGAAAAAGTCAAAATATACCAAGTGATAAACCAACCAGATACATACCTGTTTAGGTTGGGATGCCCAAAGATATTATAAACATAATATTAAAAACTCCTATACCTACACTGTTAAAGAAACTGACTCCTCATGGAGATGCGAATATGGAGGTGGAAGTGTAAATTTGGCATACATGGTTTTCTACACAGGCTTGAATGATTCATTATTCAGAAGAATCATTTGTTTAATACTGGGAACCTGCACAGCAACAGTATAACACAAGCTCCCTTCACAAAGCTACTTTATGGAAGACTTTGTTAAAGATGCTCTGACAATTTGGGGCTTTGCAAGGCCATGATACAGCGAGAGATCTGAAGACCAAAAGGTTGGTCATTTTCTTTTACTTTGTCTTGGTGTCCCTTCTGGGATGTAGTTCCTTCAGTGAGCACAAAACCTTCAGAAGTAATGTTTTGTTTTTGTCCTTTGGCATCTCTCCCAAGGGATATTTTGGAAAAGGCGCAGCATGCAAAAGACTTATCCAAAAAGATATTTTATTAATACTAGTGTAAGCTTTAATTTCATCAACAAAATGGCAAAGATTTGTATCTCTGGCCAGGATAGATGTTTCCAACAAGGTTATATATATATATATATATATATATACATATATAAATGACAGTTACCTTACAAGCTTGGTGACAATCTTGATAATTCTTCTTGCCAACCTGACTGGCAGCCATTTCTTCATTTGTCAGATTAAAAGCACGGATGGTCTCATGAAAAGGGACCCTAGGAAGCTGTTAAATGTGGACGCAAAAAGGGGTAACATTTAGAAAATTCATAGTACACATTGACAGCAAAGATTTGAGAATAATCCTTCCACCCCTAGCTGAGTATAAGCAGGGAGTTGTTAAGATGAAGATACAATGCACAAACTTGTCAGACAATATGTACTTGAAAACAGTTTAATTCTTTTTAGGCACCACTCTTTGATAGACAGGTCTCTCAGTTCTTATTGTTTAGTCTCTGAAGACTAAACCCTATTAATTGTGATCCCCTCCTTTCTTTTCCAGGTAATCCCAATACAAAGACCATTGTTTAAACATGCTTTGAAGTGAGG
>WURT03095536.1:0-12570 GCA_009936505.3 Holothuria glaberrima
GAAAATGTCAAAATCAGTGAGCTTCGTCTCCACATAAGTCATAAGTTCAAACAACCTTAGCCTAATTTTGATATTCTAATTTCGTTATCATTTCTTCTGGTTTCTTTGGGCAAAACAACGTCACTTATACTGGAAGAAATAATTGGCCAGATGTTATTTCGCTCATTAAATAAAAGAAGAGAAGTTAGAAAACAGGATAGCTAAAATTGAAATATCAACTTTATGCCTGACAGTCTTGCATTTAATGACTTATCTGCGTTCTAACTGCATGATTTGCAAAAGATGAATTTGAGGGTGGACATGTCAGGGCATTTGTAGAGGTTTTGGTATGGTAAAAGAACCACATTTGAGATATCAGGGACAGAACTGGCGATTGAAGCCTAAATATTGCTTTCAGTAATTACTCAGGAACAATGCCCAATCCTCAGTCCAGCCTGGGACTCCCCGAACTCACAGGCAAATTTTTGGAAGTTGGTTTGCTCTAACCACAGTTATATACCACGACAATGTTGTTGAAATATTAACAGTAGACTGTACAGTACATTAACTTGATAAAGCCTACACCTTTTCCCAGGCCCGTAATCATGGGGGGGGGGGAAGGGGGCGAAGCCCCTCTTGATTTCCCCCCTAGAAAGTTTTCAAGTTGGCATTGACTTAATACATTTTTACACATTTGCCCCCTGAAAAATTTTCCGCCCCTCTCTTGAAGCCATTTTGCCCCCTTCAGTATCTTGTCTGGCTGCAGGCCTGCTTTTTCCTTTGTGATAACTGTATCAATATTAATATATTCACTTATGTTTTTAATTGTGGAAGGGGAAGGGCTGTAGTTTAACTAACTTATCATTTTGCTACTTTTTTATGTTATTTTTTTAATTGTGTCGCTTTGTTTAGAATATATAAAGATATGAAAATATTTTACGATCGAGGTAATCCCCGTCTGTTTCTGGGCAATAGTTAAATTGTGTAAGATTTTTTATTAAAGTTATAACCGTACGAATTAAATGGGAATTTCCTTCTTCGGAATCATGACAGATTTTGCAAATGTACTTAGGCCCTACTCTGTTAAGTAGTAATTTACAATAACCTACGCGCTGTCACGATAAACATATCCTGCAGAATTACAGAACAAAACATAAAGAAATACATCAAATTACAGGAAAAGTGTTTTTAATTTGATGCAAAAATTGACAGCACTTTTTTCGTATCGTCTTTGTGTTTCTTTATTTGTATTCAACATTTTCCAGACATTTTTATTACAGTGTTCTTGTAGGGTAATATCACTAAACAATGATAAGCTACGTGTACCGCACTCATAGGGTTACTTATATTTGAAAAGGGAGAATCAACTTAAAAATGGTTAATTAAAACTGGTAAGCATTGATCCCTTTTTAGGGTCTCCTTACAAAATCATTAAAGGTGGGGGTTTACTGTTTGATTTAGAAGGGGGTTTAAAGTAACACTCACCTCAGTTATTGAATGTAGACCTCAAACAGATAGTAACATAAAGATATTGCTCTCTACAGTGTCATTGAAACGATGTCTTTGCTTTTTCATATAACAGCTTACAAAGGTATCATTGTTGATGCCGTATCCGAGGAAGGAGCAGGTTACGTCATCTATGACGTCATAGTTAATGACGTCTTTCATGGTATGGAAGTTTTGGATGCAGAGTCAAGGATAGAGGTCACTACATCATTATCAGAATCTGAGTGTGGAATGCCTGGTCTACCGAAAGGAATCTACTTATTTCAAGGTAGGTTAATAATGAAATTTCGCCAACGTCAGTCTCATTGTAAAGTAATTATGACGTTATTTATTAGGGGTCAACTACAGTCATCGTAATGGGACATAGAAACTGACCAAGTAAACACGCATACATCGGCCAAATTTATCGACGCTATTTACCGGTGATGAGAGCAGAGTCTTACAATTTATTAGATATTTCCTTTCAATTTCTTGTCTTTTCACCATTGTTCATGTCAAAATGGCATTGTTAACATCAAACATTGCTTAAAGGAGTGGGCAGTTGCCCTAAATTTATTTGAAGACAACATCTCTGTGTTACAAAATTCCTCTTATTTCCTTTACAAATATCTTTTATGATGTGCCCAAACAAAACTATTTCATATACGTAGAAGGTTAAGTAGTTACTCTGCATGAATTGAACGTTTCAGTGACAAAGAATTGCCACATGATTAAATACACCCTTTCTTGAATTACGATACCGGGGTACACTACCGTTATTCAAATTGGGTGACTGCATTTTCCCTTTGGAAAACCGCTGAACTTAACCGCTTTTCTCCGAGGCTTTTGTACCCAACGTTTATTAACCATTGGAACATAACTTGGACCGACGCAATGTCAAACTACATTTGAATTGTCTTATTTCAAAAACATGGGAATTTGATAGGAGGTCTGGCCATGCATTAAAAAAACATTGGTCAAACCGATGTTAGCCGTTTCGGTTTAGCTCTTCTAGCCTACTTATATACTCATATATTAAACCGTGCATTGTTTTGAGAGGGTACTTCGTCGGGCGTATACTTGTCTTTCGTTCCATTTTAGCCTGTTGATTTTTGCTTAGACAGTTAGAGGTTTGTTACAAATCGACTTCGTGGTCGAGTCATTTAGAAGATGCTTGCAGAATGAATGTCGCGGCATACCATACTGCAGACACAAAGTGTTCACAATTGACTCAAATTGAAAATGACCGTCACCTTGATTTCAACTACTTGTTGTATTTTAACAAAATCACCAATCAAGTGAATTAAACGAGAGAGATGGTAATTGACAAATAGCAGCTCCCTGATTAAACATTGTCACTAGCGCACTGGCGCCGGCAAGAAAAGGGGGTGAGGTCTGGGGCATTAGCCGTACACTGTCGCTGCCTTGGTTTCTAGCCCTCTCCAAGTCAGCTCAATTGAACAATCCAGGATATTTCAATAGAGAGGCGCAAGATTTGATTGGTCGCTGTCCTAGGGGAGGGGTCTAAGGAGAGGGGTGTCTAACCATTGGAAAATTTTCGTTTTTGGAAGGGGGCTGAGATGCAAAATGATGCAATATTTGACACACTTTTAAGCATTTTCTTCTTTTGCCTCAACTTGATTTCCCATCACGGATAATAGGGGCACCTCCGGTGCCCCCTCGGATCAGCCACTGCTTCTGTAATTTAATACTGGCCGATCCATCGAATTAGCGACTTGTGTCGCTACAATGGGTACCAGTTACAGGAAAAATTTAGGAGACACGTAAACATAACGAATGAACGCTGTGGAGTCCTTATTATTTGAAAAACATATCATCAAATATATATGTAACATTGGCTATGCATGTCGGGAAAGGGTAGGAATAGGGGTGACGAATGGATGTCCCCGTCGGACAGTCACTGCAGGTGATACGCCTTGTGTAACCATAAAGATTGCTATCCCACGAACTTGTTTGATTGTATTTACGAATCTTTCTCACATTCTTTGTCACATTTTCATTGCAATAATTTTTTTATCATTTTTTAAGAAAAGGGTCTCCCATTGCAATATTTTTCTTTACTATTTTCTAGGAAAAGGGTCTCCAAAAGAATTATCATCCTGCAATGTTGTGAAACTATTCTCGGAACTGAGCTCTGCAATTCAAGTTGGACTGATATCAGGGGACTACTCGAGGAGTCGTGAGTACTTCTATGACACCATGCGTCCTGTCACGACTGTACCCGAGGTTACGATGGAAGAAACAACACATGCATCGCCACTACGTGACATGGAATATAATTATTAGCCTTCGAAATCCAAAGTTTTTAATCTTATGGTCGCATTCACAAATCTTGATAAAATGAACAAAAATGAGAAAACCTGCACAAAGGAGTATGAGAAACAATTAGGCTATGCGACAGTTACACGGAAAATGTCTGTTTGCAGTGCCAGCCATACATAATTCTTAGTGGTTTCTGGAAAGAGTTAGTGTTCGGGCTGACGGCCACTTTGGGTTCTAAGTAAAAGATTTGTAGCAACCAAACCAGGGCTTCATTGAACAGCCAGTTTTTTTTACCGTACTTAAAATGCTGAGCTCCTTGAATCTTCCGTGGGTCATTTGAGTGGGCGGCGCGACCCGTAAATGGCCCGCTGGCTGCCACTTGGGTACCTATAGGGATAGAGTAGGTACTAAAGTATTATGTTTGGCAGATGGATGAAAAATGTAGAGGATCAGTATCTAAAAGTTGTCAGTCAAGAAAATTTTTTATAGTGTCTAACATGGGCAAACTTGAGTTAATTTCATTTACAACAAAATGAAATATGAGGAAAGAATGGTATAAACCGTCGTTACATTAAAATAAGTGCTGTTCTGGGAACGTGTGTTCTGCCTGCACAAATTTCAATAATTTTCATAATTTACAATGGCAACAACAACCCAAGCCTGCTGAGTGGGGTTTTCCTTTACAGTTAGTCTAAATATATAAGAAATCTATATCTAAATTACTCAAGGAATTCGGACTTGTCTCTTGTCAAGTGATAAAGACCTACTCTTATGGCACGTAGCCCCTTTGGTCGGCCTCCCTTCAAGCTAGCAAGGGCAACAACATATGTCCTAAAAGTAATGCCTGGTTGAGTAAGATTTATATTCAACAATTTATTGCCGCTATAAAGTATAAATTGACTGTACATGGTTGTATTCATGCCATATATGGTTAACTTAAATTCCATGAAGTCGGTAAATGAGAAAGTATGAATGGGGATTAACGCTGGTAGACTTCTTTTCATTGCTTGCTTCTAATAAGTGTAATTTAAAGATGTTTCCATTCCACTTTAATTACATCATCTTGTATTCTCCTACAGTTTTGACGGAATGCATCTTTGATTGATACGTATTCATTTTCTTTGTAATTTTGAAGAGAATAATCATAAGAAGTATTAATATCATTCACCGAACAAGCGTCGTTTATTTCAGGCATGAGCGTCAACACTTTTTCAAAAGTAGGGCGGGACTGGGGGCGCATGACCTTGATCAGAACTACTTCAGGCGCCAATTACAAACCCTAAAAGCGAGGAATCCGGGGCACACTTAAGGGCCCTAGAAAACTTGTAGGCCAGATGATCTGTGGTGTTGTAATCATGAGATATTTCTCTACGAGTATAATCTAGCTGTTTCCACCATTTTCGAGTTAATTTCATTGCAAGGGCGTAGGAAACGGGGGGAGGGGGGGTCAGCCCCAGCGAAATTTGTGGGGTTAGGAAGTATGCTTCAGCCTCTCCACTTTTCAAGGACGAAAACCCCTTATTTGTATCTTCTGTAAGAAATGTCAAATTTGCAGTAATCTACCTTAAAATTTGTCCTAAATTATGCACCAAATTAATTGCATCTAAGGTCCCTCAAATATAAAAAGAATTTCCAAAGGGGAGGAGGACACCCCTGCCCTCCCCCAGAACGGCGATCCGAAACAAGGTTCATCCCCCAGTCTCGAACAGCTTCCTACGTGAATGTTTCATTGAATCATCTGTATATGCAAGCTTTGGAGGCAAACAAGAGGTAAAGATTTTCGTTAGGGTTCTGGAAAATTGGGACGGGTAGCTGGTTACAATTCCTCCCACTTTTACAAATGGGGACATGTCCCCCGTCCTCCACCTGTTATCGCGTTTTGTTTCAGGATAGTTTAAAAACGTTAAACATTAAAAATTTTGTCCATGTTTTTCATGCGTTTACTACCACAGAATTTTCATTTCTGAATGACATACTGTAGAACAGGTTTCGTTAACAACATATTGATCAAAGGCCTATAAAGAGGATAGATTCTTTAAACATCTAAAATTTAAGCATTCCTCGAGGAATGTAAAATGGTCAATATTTAATGGATTATTAATGGAAATTGCAGCTATTTTCTGGATATTTCATGCTTTTTACATCAAATATACAACTATGTAATTTTCGTGTTACACGACCTTTAAATCCCTGTAGAAAATGTGGGGGCTAAACTATGCTTCTGTCCGTCTTCCAGGCCCGTAGCTAGACAAGATACTGAACGGGGCGAAAAAGCTTTTAGGGGAAGAAATATTTTCAGGGGGACACATACCAAAATCAACTTATTTGTGATCTTCTAGGGGGCCAATTTTTTCCAGTGGAGTTCTTTTCCCTCCCACCATGGCTACGGGCTTGCCGCCTCTCCCCAACTTCTCACAGATCAAACACACTTTTTATCAAACTTTTCCAATAAATATCAAACTTTTTCGATAAATGCCCTTCAAAAACTGCACAAATTGCATCCAAGAACCCTCAAATATTCAAAACATTTTCCAGACTGGAAGAGGAAATCTCTCTCCTTCTCTCCTCCTAGAACGGCGGTATAAATTGTTCAACCCCCATCCGAGAGAAGCTTCTTATGCCTATGGTTCAAATTATCAAATGAACTTTAAAAAAGTTTTTGCGACCATCAGATCCCTTCCGAGTCTCCCCTTTCCTCTCTTCCAAGGGCAGCTGGGGTAGTACCACTCAATTATAACTTACACTTACAACACCAAGGTAGAAAAAAAGAGCTCACCGCATCTGAGGTCTCGATAAACTCACAGGAATGATACTAAGAAAAAGGATATTTTTTATGCAGCAAAACTATTCATCACCACCTAAACTAGTGGTTCTCAAACTTTTTTAGACTACTTCCCCCTTTGACCATCTTGAACTGTCCAAATGCCCCATCCACCTACCCCTCCCCTCGTCCTACCGTTCAGAGTCGGACGCTCAAGCGGGCAATCAGATTGTCTGAAGATATGTATATAGGAATTAAAAAATAGCTCTAACAAGAAATGTCTCCGCTACAACATAATCTAAATGCTGAAGAAATTGGACATATGGGTGAAGTTATTGAATTTCTAACGCCATTTTTGGATAATTGAGGGCCACAATTTCAAAATTTATTTTTTCTGTCCCAAGATCCCCTGGACACCTTATTGTGCTCTAAATCGCAACAGTGATATGTCTCAATTGCCAGGGACCACCCAAATCAGTGTCAACGTCCCATATTCCCCGTGTACTCTGTAGCGCCCACCTAAGACTTTCCAACGCCTCCAGGGGCGGTACCGGGGACTACTTTGAGAACTACTGATCTAAACTCTTCTATGCCTGAGAGTAGTTGTACCGTCATACTAGGCTAATTACGTAGCCTCTGTGGCTACGTGTACGGAATCGTATTTCAGGTCGCACATCATTTAGGAAGGAAAACTATACCAAAATAGACATTTTTCTGCATTGTGCAAAAGAAAGTAATCCTTTTCACTACGCGAAATCCATTGAGCGGATGAATTCAAGGCGGAAGAATTCTGTATTCCGTTAAGTCGCCATTGATGATGTTTTACCATGATCACTCAGCTTCCAAATGTTCAGGTGCGAACAGAATATAACTCGAAGAAATTTAAGAAATTAACAGCAATAAAGCCAAGGAATCTAGAAGTCTTTACAAAATTTCCCATTTATTATATATTACACGAAAGTACTTTCAGCTTGACGTTGAACGTGCCTTGTTGGGATGGAAGACTCATGATTTGGTATTCCTCATGCGCTGGACAACTAGATCTAAAAATGGCGTCATATCTTGCTTTACGAGTTTTGGTCTAGGAGTTGGAGTGAGTTCCTGTAGGAATAAAGATTACGCTCACGACCTGACGACGAGGCGCTGCTGAAAGTTCACCGGAACTAGTTTATGAAAGTTACAATCCTTACCTGCCGTTCGATCGTCGCGTACGACTACTTGCACCTTTTGGAATTTGGTCGCTTCTCAGCTTCGTTGTACTCAGAAATCAAGAAAAGCTTGACAACCCTCGGAAGTTTGCAGATTTGGTGGGACTGAAAGTCATTTTGACAGAATTCATACTCTTCATTTATCCTCACATTCATAAATTGGCCAAGCCCATATAAGTTTGACCTTCGCTTACGTAACATTGGCATGGGCTTGTCCTACAAACTATAAGCCTACCGTTCGGCTTAGTTGACGGGCCAAGTGCTGCATCACTGGCCAAGTGGTGCAGTAAATAGCACTAGGCGGAGGAAATGCAGAACGTAGCCATAGCTATGTACACTGTCACAATTAAACAGCTTGCAATGTAGGCTATTTAGCATACAATAGTGTGACGTGAACGTCCTAGTACCAGATTGAGCATGTTTTAAAAACAAAACAGGACCGCTTACATCAAAGTTTTTGGACATTTATTAGACACTACGTGCAGGTACTCTTAGAATGAAGAGTCCCAAACATATTTATGATTGGAAGAGATGAATTACAGGGATCGCGGATCCATTATTGAAGTGGATAGGGGTGGGGAGCTAAGTCATCGAAGCGGCAATATGTTCAAGAAAATAACCTTTTAAGCAGCAAGTGTTTTACTATTTGCGTCCATCCTGCACTGCAAATCATCAAACATGTTTTATTGCTTGTAGCCTAATTCATAGCTGCCTTTAACAGGATTAACTGCAATAAAAACCATGTCCCGCATTTTCACTCACTAGGGGTGGCGCCAGGATTTGCCCGATGAGACTGCATACTTTATCGTATCGACTAAGATTTCCCGACGAAAACGAGAAAATTCCCCGACGGGGGGCAGCCTTCCCCGACGGGAGCCATGGCTCCCTGACCCCCTTGGCGCCACCCATGTCTTTTACTCAGCCTGGCTGGCAGTGAAAAATCAACAGACAGTAATCAAAATTCACAGGGTTGTGCAAGAACATGTAATTTAAAAGTGAAAAATGAAAATGTTTCAAAGTTAAGACATATTCCAACAAAGACCCTACCAGTACCAGGCTGGACGACGGTGAGGCCTAGCCTACATGTACCCTCACTGTGCAGTATGGCTGTGCAATTTAATTTGTCACTAGCGTCTGGCGGTTGCAATCTGTGTTCGAAAAAAGAAAAATAGAACAAACTAGTGTCCTTTCTTACCCAGTAAAGTCGCTACAAACTTCAAAACAGAGGCATGTATGTAAGGGAGGCTACGTTGGACTTGCCATGCAAGTCTTCATTTTCTAGTTATAGCCCGGCTCACCCGGCTCACCCTTCTACCTAAACTTTGCCCGGCTATACAATGTATATACAAATCAACTGAGTAAGCTTAATAGTTTGGCAAACCTAGTAACAGTTAATTGGCTTAAATTACATTCGCACGTAATATTATACAAACAAATTTCCGTACAAACGTCAATTATTTGTATTCGTTTCTTAAGTTGTCAGAGCTTATTTTAAAGTACTTTCACGAACAATGAATTTTTGAAAGTAAAGGGCGTTCTCACAGTTACGGAATTAGGGCATACTGCCTAGCATAGTGTCTGTCACACCATGCAGTGACATTTGTTGGCCCCTTTGTGTGGAAATTTGAAAGTGCCATAAGAGCCCACATTGCTATTTTTTTCGAATTAAAGTGTTGTGCCATTATCGGTATAAATGGTGATTGTTAATACACTTTAGACGAAAGAGCATTCTGAAATGCGCTTGTTAGTCCTTTACAACTTTTGCTATACCGATCGAGAGGTCAAATATCACCTCCCTGCACCTATACTTTCCCTCCCTCCCATTTCCCATTGCTGGAAGCTGTTCATCTCGATTTTTCTTTCCAAATTAGCAAACTTGAAAGATAATAGTTGTTAGGTGCTTGGTGCCACATTCTGTATTACCGTTTGATGTCAGGTAATAGTCATTATGTTATTGACCTATTTTATGAATTAATCCCGAGCTTCCAGGAAGCCTCATACAAGTACCTGTCAGCCTAGATGCTCTTTCATAATGCACAATAGAAGAAAGAAAAATTTTCGTAATAGTCTAAGAATGTTTCTGTGGACTCAACTCACGTATTTTTGCTTTAAAACTTTCCCTGAAGAGAAGGCAGTAACGTTGCTAAAGAGGGGGGGGGGGACTTCAGTTAGTTAGATGAGGTTTTACGGCCCAGTTTCTAACTAATTGGTCTAAGTCGAGCCGGCCACTACCTTTTTTCCAGTTGTGTCGCAGGGGTGGGGGGCTTCAGGGGGTTTGTTTACAACATATCCTTCTCTAAGACAACATACTCTGCTCTTTCTCTCTAACCAAAAATTAGAATTCTCTAAATTAGGGACATTTTCTAGCAGTTCCAAAAATAGCCCAAAGATAGCACCATTCTGCATCTAAGCAACCTTAAATGAATCGAAATTTCTCAAAGGGGAGGGGAACTCCCTCCCCTCAGACCCCTCCCCAGGACGGTACATTTATGTGGTGACAAAGGAAGGATCCCCACTGCTGTATAAAAACATAGAGGCGCATAAAAAAGGTTTAACTGACACAGGCTGGGGGGGGGGGTACTGAGGTGGCATTATGACATCAGTGGTGCCCCCATCATCAAATTCTGGCTGCAGCACTGCTGTTAGCAATGACTTTCTATGGAGGCTGCATTCTTGTAAGGAGAGAGACGAATGGTGCCGCCTTGAAAGCTCTGGACTAGTAAAATATTGTGGGCATTAGAATAAGGCTTTGAATAACTTCAAGTGATCCTACATAAACAGTTTACGATAATCTTCATTTTATTTCTTTAAAATAGTCTTAACTCGGACTTAGACGGCAGCACAATTCGCCACGGGCAGAAAAAAATAGTTCCCCCTTACAAATTTACTTTTTAACCATTTATACACTTTAAAAAACCCATCCAGTGAACCAGCCTAGTGGTGTAGTTAGATGTATTTTTATGTGGGGCAAAAATAAGAATTTCTCATAGGTTGCTATTATCGTAAAAAAAGATCTGCACCGTTACAAAAGGAAAGTCAACATGACTTTGAAAATGTATGGAGAATTTGGCTTAAAAGTCAGTGCTACCATAGAGAGGAGGGTCTGAAGAGAAGGCAACCCTTTCCCCTTTGGAAAATTTTAAGGAAAATCTTGGCCATTAGATGCAAAATGGTACTGTATTTTCCAGTACTTTGTTAAGGTTAATTTGATTCATTCAAAACAATATTTTGTTACTGTGAACATAATAAGCTTAATGAAGTTTCAGCTGAAGAAGTTCAGGTATAGTTTTCTGAATACAATCAAAGTTGAAGTTCGGGCATAGGCGTACGAGGCGGGGCAGGGGCAGACTGCCCCAAAATTTTCTGAAGTCGAAAATTCGGACAAAAAATGACCAAAATTCGGGCTAAGCATAGGTGAAATTTCGGCAGAGATGAAGAAAAAGTGAAAAGATTGCCCAAATTTCTACTGAGTTCCCGAATTTTTGATCGAATTCCCGAAAAAAGTGCAAAAATTTTCGCCCGTTTCGCGCACGTGTAGTTATTTGCCAGTATCACCTCTATCATATATATTTATTTCTATATTTTTCTCTATATTTCCTTTATATATTTTCTCTATATTTCGAAAAGGCTCTGACATGCACAGTCCTAATCACATCTATATCCAAATTTCATAAGATATGAGTAAACTTGCTAATGTTTTATGTAGTGTAACAATTTACTGTTTATTTACTTCGCGCAGTGTGGTTCTGATTTACCCGAAGCACTGAGTAAAAAATTCACTTAAACAAGCAAGACGAAAAGATTTCCTAAAAAAGTAGAAATTCTTGGAAGTATATCCAACTCAAATTTAGCAATACATGTAGCACCATTTTGCATCTATCCCACCTTACGTGAGCAAAAATTTTCCAAAGGGGAGGGGACACCCTCCCCCTTAGACCCCTCCTCCAGGACGGTGATTCCCATATGGTGAAATCCCTCCCCCATCTTTGGAGATGCATCCACGTCCTTGATTTTGGGCAACTTTTTTGAGATTCGGGCAAAAATTTTCTGCCCCCCCAAATTGGAAGAGTCCCGTACGCCTATGAGTTCGGGTATGCCTACAGACTACTTTCTGAGATCAATGAAATTATGTTACTATGCATTGTTCAAAAATAAGTAGGACCATGGACGACGACAGAATAATGCTAGGGTCAAAAGATCTTAAAGAGATTTTACGTCCCCGCAGGATCTGGCCAACGAAGCCTTTTACCTCGACTGTTGAAGGTGAGAAGCGAGAAAATCAAACCCCATCCAGTGGCCACGCAAGTGGTCATTTTCTACTCATTGAGAAGATGTTCACCGGGACAGTTCTTTGAAATATCCCAAAGAAGTGATAAAAACTTTAGCTTAAAAGCCCTCTTCCTCCTCCTCCTCTAACACCTCTTGCCTCTCTTCATAATTTGTTCCTTTTAGTCCTTTTTTCGAATTTCTATCTGCCTCTGTCTTCCGTCCTTACTGCTCACCTTGTAATGCGCCGTACCCTTTTCTCCTACACCCTTTCCATACTAATCTCCGCGCAAAGTTAGCCTATCTTCATCCTCGCCCCTTTTCCAGACTCAGGGGAGTAGCCAGGATTGTGTCATGGGGGGGGGGGGAGTTTTGTTGTAGTGCGACATGGGGATGGAAAGTTAGGTCTTCAGACGCAAAATGACGCAATGTTTGTGCCTCAAACGTATTAAAAGAATAGTCCAGACCCAAATTTATGTTTGATATGTTAAAGAGGAACATATTTTAAGCGATCTGTGAAATTTTCATTCATTTCCTATGTTCGGTTCTTGAGATATTAGCATTTGAAGTTGACACATTTTCTACCAA
>WURT03095558.1:0-12570 GCA_009936505.3 Holothuria glaberrima
CACTTACAAATTGATCCCCTGCTCGGGGTCAGATCCGGATCTGATCGCCTGCTCGTACTCAAGTGGGAACACACTCAGTATAGTAAGTTAACGCATGATTGCAAATAACTATGTGGAAGATTTACCAGTGTATGACGTGCGCATCTGTATTATGAGAGCAGTTAATGTGGTTGCAGGTAATGCATGTCCGTAGAGGTGGTCGGTTCACACATGGCCAAGTTATTGCAGAACATTTGCAGCAAAATTGTTTATTTTGTAAATGTGTTGCTTATGTCAACCCGGTAGTAACAACCTCGGAACAAGACTGAAATAATAACACTGCTACAGTATGCTACTACTAATGATGATGGCGATGGCGATGCCTTTGTTGATGGCAAGGGCGCAGGAAGCGGGGGAGGGGGACTGGGGGTCAGCCTCAGCCAAATTTGTGGGGACGGAAGTATGCTTCAGCCCCCACTTTCCAAGGACGAAAACCCCTTATTTGTCTCTTCTGTAAGAAATGTCAAAAATTTGCAGGAATCAACCTTGAATTTTATCCAAAAATGATGCACCATATTGCATCTAAGGACCCTCAAATATCCAAAAATTTTCCAAAGGGAACCCTTATTTGTCTCATCTGTAAGAAATGTCAAATATTTGCAGTAATTTACCTTAACATTTGTAAAAAATGATGCACCAAATTGCATCTAAGGACCCTCAAATATCCAAAAATTTTCCAAAGGAAACCCTTTTTTGTCTCTTCTGTAAGAAATGTCAAAAATTTGCATAAATTTACCTTAGAATTTATCCAAAATGATGCACCACCAAAGTTGCATCTAGGGACCCTCAAATATCCAAAAATTGTCCAAACCCCCTCCCCCAGGACGGTGATCCGAAACAAGATTCAGCCCCCAGTCTCGAACAACTTCCTACGGCTATGTTTGATGGCAATGACCGACGGCGACGTCTACGGCGACGACGAAGCCCTTAAAAAACGTACCGGTAGTTATATATGCGCTGAAAAAAAGGCGCAGTATATAGAGTTAACAAACAGACAGTAATTTTCAGAAAGAACAAAGATAAGGAAAGAATAATAAACTAAAACAGTTACATACTAGATTAGAAATAAGGGAAGCTTAAAATCATGGTCAAAAACCTTGAAAATAAAATAGATACAGCAATGAAAACAAGCTTAAAATGAAGGAGAATCAATAAAATGAACAAATAAAAGAGCAACAAAGAGTCGTGGTGGTAAATCTCGAAAAATGTAGTCTCTCCCAGGAAGGTTGTCTTCAATATTAACTTTCAGTTTTGTTGAGAGTGTTACTTGAGTAGGTTATTTCCTCCTAACGAATATTAAGTTCTTGTTCCGACTTTAAAGCGTTTTCTTAGACTATTTTGTTCTCTCACCCACAAGCATCTTAAGTTGAATAATGTTTCTCAAAACAAAGATTATGTTTCACATGCAAACAAAATTACAGTACTAAGCACAAATTTCATTACAATAACGGCAAACACAACACATACACGTACATACAACACAACACAAATACTTCCTGCTTACGGTGCTGTCGGAACCTGAGGGCACTGGGAACGGGAAAGGGGGAGGTAGCTTCATTAATCATATCATCAGTTTAATTATTTTCTTCCAAAAACTATTATTAAATGTAGAAAAAACAAAACTAAGTTTAAAATATGCCAAGAAATGGATGCTTAAAAAAGAATCCAACTTACAGAATCCTTTCGAATGCCCTTATAGTTGTAACGTGATTACAAAGAACCAATTATGATTAAGTATGAGCATATGTATAAATTCTTCTTTGCATGACTACATAGCCTATTTATTATAAATAAAAGTAAATTTAAACACAGGTCAAGGTTTTGCACCCAAAATGAGCGAAACCAAGTCCCACTTTCTCTGCATTAATGCAGAAAAGTTATAAAACGACATGTCCAGAGCCTTAATTATTTGCCACAGGGCACGGTATGTGCACCACAAATTCACGTAGCCCCTATGCATCCTGCCAGTTATATAGTTGTTTTATCGTTCAGTTCAGCAGCACCGTATTCAGGGTACATGGGGCTACTTTTTCAAAGTGTATGTTGTGTTTGTGGGGAGGGGGGTCAAACTGGATTGTCTATCTCAGCCCCATTTAGCAGTTCCTTTGTCTAAGCCGGTGGAGAGCACATTTTTCAATCTTTTACTTATAGAGGTAACTACAAAAGACACAGGCAACTTCTTTTGTCTGTGATGTAACGGATTAAGAAACATGATCATATATGAAATATAGAGGGTTTCACAAGGGGAAGGAATTTTTCACCCTGAAGCTTTCCTGAAATCGACAATTTATCAAAGGGAGGGGGAGCCGCCCAGGGCCCTTGCCTCAAACGCCAATGGGTAAATGTACTTCAGAACCATTCCTAACCAATTTATTCTGAAACGTACTGTCGTAGGTAACCCATAAGTTGAGTTAAGTTCATCGCATTTAATAATTTCTTGAAAGAGAAAGTTTATCTAAAAAAAGAACCAAGACTTGGTCAACTGCTTTGAAAAGTGCACGGAAGCAAAAACTGAATTTTGAAAAGAAATTTTGAATAATGTGACTTTGGTTATGATCGGACGCACAGGAAACCAACTCTGCAAAGACGATTAAAACTAGACTTATAACTTTCTCTTTCCGATGCCTTTCTGCAAATTAATTCTACAATTTTTACAAAAAAGCTTGTAAACGTTCGTGACTGATTTTGCTATCCTCATATTAATAAACTTCTTATTTATAATTTTTCGAAAATAAAACAAAAATTATCTTTCATTTTAAACGTGTCACTTAAATGAGGACAATTTGTGCTTATTCTCATTCTCATTGAGTAAACAGTTTATTTAAGCTTTCGTAATATATCATTAGTCAATTTCTACGCTCTGGTTTCTTCATTGAAAGAGAAACTGTTATCTTTTGACAAAACGCATGTAGACGTAAAGTTAGCATCCGATAATGGCTGAAAAGACACCTTCAGACACGGTTAGCTAAGATCGTAACCTAAACGTTGGGGTGGAACAGGTTAGTCGGCTTGCAACAAACATACTTACTCCGGTTCATGCGAAAACATCCGAGTATACTTCTGTGATCGGAAGGGAATATTTAAATTGAGGTTGAATTATTGTCAAAATGGACTAATATGGGGACCAAGCCTTTCAGCATAGTCACAATAGATGATATCCTGTGGAAATTTATGATGAACCCCAAAAGATGGGTGGTGTTAGTTCAAGACACATACTCATTATCACAGACAGTTCCAATTCTTCCGGACTATGGTTACTTCTAGCCCCGCCCACGACTGTCTTTAGCATTTCATTGTGCACGGGCAAAACTAGTTTATTGCTCTAGGAGATACCTGGTAAACACACAAGGCCCTAATGTGTAATCAGAACACTCTGTGCTTGCTGTGTAATGTAAACTAAGTATTTTGAATTCTGTACCTCTGATGTCAATCCAAGAGCAGTCACAAATTGCGACTTTTGCATACCCTCAAGTAAAAATCATACTTGGGTTGACATCTGTCCAAGGGGATGTGGTCTGATCGCGTGAATCGACCACTAGTAGCTATAATCTGAATGTTGAGTTTTGTAGTAATCCCCTCAATCTCATTCAGCTAAACAAAAGTAAGAGGGTAAGGGCCCTTTAAAAAGTGGGAAATATATGCCCCGCGGGGATTTCCGCCTATGGTCATCGGAGTGGCATTATAAATCAAATGGACTTGGATTTTATCAGATAGATTTATGTTACAAGAATTCTAAGCAAGGAAAATATATGAACTACCATCAATAATTAGGAAGACGGTGGACGATAGGAACAGAATTGGACTGAACACAACGATTATCATATACACGACATTCACATTTTATATAGACAAAGCGTTTTTACTGTAATTTATACATAATTAGTTATCCTCAAGAGTAAAAGCCACCAATTCTTCATCCTTTCTTCGAAAATGGGATAAAATTTATAGTTTCAGGAAGGCAACACCCACAACTGCAATGACTGAACTGTTTCAAGTGAAATAAATGTTTTGATAAGCTGATCATAGGATGTTACTCTTCTACCATACGATTGGCCTAGTTTTCATATACAGTATTATGTTACTTTATGATTGGGTATTGCAGAGTAGCAGTGGTAGAGTATAGCCCGGAATACATGTGTAGTTATGGCAATTTATTTCTTCTTTCGCAAAGACGTGTTGTGTAGTGATTAAAATTACCTCTTTACGTGAAAATATTAAGAATGAACCACTGAACACTTTGGTATTCTAGCTCTGCCACTAATACCAATTGTGAGACGTATAAGAAGGAAGGAAATTATTGGAAGGGGTGAACCGAAAGTGATTCCCTGATGATACTCGCCTTTCAAAGAATATCGAGCTTTCCTTTCCGCTTATCAGAGTAATAACGCTAAAAACAGGAAAGGGGCCTACTAAAAGTTGAGCCCGGTCTTCCTGTATCACCGATTAGTTTGACCTGAGCCATGGAGGCACATGTTACAATTGTTGCCTTGTGTACGGTAAACTGTAGGTTTCAGCTCGTAAAGTTTGGATAGTCAAAGTCATAAATGGTTGGAAACTTAACTTGTACAGCCCCTGTCGTATAACTAACGCAGAAAAGTGTCTACGTGAGGTGAAACACGTGGAAAAGACTTAAGCTTTGCACATGTCTTATGAAAGTTGCTGCTCGGCCTGAATTCTATGTGAATGGCAAAAGTTCTTTATTAAACAAGCAAATGCGCATACAAATAATATTGAATATATTGCAAGTATGTTACTAGCCATTCTCATTGGTATTTATAGCCTTTTGACACTGGAGTGTTCAATTCTTTATTTCTAGGCTCTCAAAATAAAAAAAGTCAGCAGGACGGGTAAGGGGCTCGATCCATCCTGAACATTAGTGTTCTATTCGATTCCATTAACGAATTCAATTTTCAAAACACTGTCTAGTACACACTTTATTCCTATGAACTTTATTCATTTTACGTTCTCTTGAAAATGAAAGGTAAACTAAGTCCTCTCGAAATTCTGGTAACCGACTTAGACAAGTTCAGAGACATGACGTAAACTGCTAATGGCATGCGTAAGGCAGGGCGGACAAGGTTTAAACAGCCACGGCATCCTTTTGCTAGGTCGATTTGCTTCTCATACCGTATTTGATCAATTTTCATCTCCGCCATTCACGATTCAGCCTTAACTGCTTCGCCCCTAAGCAAGTCACGGAAAAAGGGGTTGGAACACTTGATTGTGGTTTATGTTATATCATAAACATGAGTTTCTGAATTATATAAACTTGTCTCTTAAAGTATGCCTTCGAGATATGCGTCAGACCATGAAAAGTGTATTTAAAAGTAGGTAGGACACAAACTATATGTAGATTTTACATTCCCACAGCAGAATAAATTGGGAGAAGCATTGACGTACAGGGTGGTGGATGGGGTGAGTTTCCCACTTAAAATGACGTCATTTAATTTTTTGTGACGAACAAAGTCTTTTGTACGGATTTGAACAGAATATACCAGTCACCGGTGTCATGCCTTGCAAGATCAGTGACCCGTGCATTTTCGGGAAAAAAAATAAAGGGGGACGCTTGGCAAACTAACGTTGTTGGTTAGCATTTTAGCCCACAATTCCTTTCAGATTCTTTAAAAAAAATTGCCAAATTTTACACAATGGAAACAAATATTTCAGAATAATACTGCATTCAATAAGGAAGAAATAAGTACAGACGACAGCAAAACTCAAGGATGGTCAATTCACAGGTCCTATTCAGATATAACCATAGAAAGGTTATAGGTAAGCAAGGACACAGTAGCAAACACAATAACATAATACGCAAGCACTTATGTATGTGTACAAAGTTTAAAAATTCCTTTTATCGTACGTGTTCAGAAACTTGCAACAACACATTGGACTGCCCGCTTGGCAGACGTGTGCTTCTCCTGCACCTTTATCGGCTGCACTCGTAGTTTATAGAGTAGGCCTATGTACGTCAAAAGAGGAGTACATATTCGACACCTGTTATGAAGGTGACACATGGGGTGGATATTCTACCATTAATGAGTGAGCCTGTACTCTATGTAAGGCAAAATGTTGAAAATTAACACAGTTAGTCCTGACCTAATGGCAATCAAAGAAACTGAAAATGCAACCAATTAATGAGGAAAGTTGATTGATGCAGTATAATTAAGTGATCAGTTTCACCCGCGAATGTTTTTTTACAATATCTAAATAATACAAACAACTACGTATATACGGTATGTTTAAAAACGGCTACGTTGCAACTTTTGGTCTCTATTTAGCAGTTTAGTATCATGTAATTACGCTTTTTTGTGAATCTTCTAAATCCATAGTGGAACACTTGATAATAGTGCTGATGTCGCATGATCACTTCAACATGAGAGGAGAAGGAGTTTAAAGTGCTGTTATATATTTATATATATATATATATATATATATACATACATACATACATACATACATACATAAAGTAAACGTCTTTGATAATTTGAACTGTTCATCGAAACACGTACGTGACGTTTAAAGATACCAAGTTGTGTTTCACCCACTTTAATGAGAACAGGTGCAACATTTCTTCATAAACATGTGACTAAACAAGGTTAATAATGCGAACTCTGCAAGAAAGCGAGGGGATCGTGTCTTATTTCATTTCTCCACCCCCTTTTGCCAGTTACAAATTCTACTTTTTCTGTCGAAGAGAATGGCATTTCGTATGGTGAGAAAAGACAACGAACTTGTTATAAATGATTAAAAAGTAGACATTTAACAATAACTTCATGAAAGTCGCCCCTATTTTGATCGCAGAATAAATCCTTACAGTTACAGTAATATCAAATGATGTTTGACTGGTTGCCCTTCCTGGGTTTGGTGACAAAGGAAGTATTCGCCAGCAGAGGGTGGTTTAATTCCCACGGTGCATCCTGTACAAAACTGTTTTATCACCAACTAAAAGATGTATCGGCACTTTAGTGCTCATCACGAATATATAAAGCAAAATTTAGACCCCTTGACTCAGATTAAGGCGTTGCTATGGCAACTCCCTGATTAGATCACCGCGGGGTGATTTCTTGCCCCCTACCCTGAAATAAATACTTGTAGGTCTACTTACTCTCTTACGTAGCTCGTAACAATGCAGTCAGGTATGACGACTTCCAATTCTTGCTAGAAGGTACAAGCCTGAATTCATAGTTCTTAGGGAAGACATTTCACATGGGGGAGGGGGAGGGGGGGGGGAGGGAGATGCTTTGGAGTGCTTGCTCTTAAATTTTTCCTTAGAGGCAAACATTCATGACAAGAGTTTTGCCCTGAAAACGACATTTTTCTTGGCGATGCCCTAAAATGGATTATAATGGGGGGGGGGGAGGGGTCAGGGGACTGCCGAACCCTACTCCACCGAGTACAGTTATGTCTGAAGGAGTCCGAGACATCTCATCGAACAAGAGATGATAAGAAGGACAATCATCCGATTATTACTTCTATGTGTCGTTCCAATTACGAGAAAGAGGTGCACAGACTGTACGTGTAACGGGTTAGTGGTCTTCTTGTCTATTTTGAATGGACAGGGTTTCTGATGAATGTGGTATAGCTTTTTGTTAAGGGGAGGATAAATTTTGTTCAGAATAACGGTGTTTGAATGGATTCATTACATGGTCCTCTATTCAGAGCATACGATAGATATGACAAACAAAAGGAGCATATCCAAAATTAAGTAGTGTCTTGGTCCCAATTGCCTTGGGTCTGGTTCATGTGAAACTTTCTTCCCATTTTACAGCCGTCCGTTTAGGAGGGCATTCGATGAATGTTGTATGAAAGAACGGTGATGAGAAAATAATCAAACACGTAAGCTTCACCTGTTCAACTTCATCTCCCCATCAAATCAGGTTTCCATAGCGCTGGGAGTTTGTATACATGTGGTCGTGTAATGAACAGAAGGGGGAGGGGATTCTGCATTGCCTGTATTAACGAATTCGTTAAAGAATACCCAGAGTGTAAAATAAAAAGATAAATATATGTTGCAAAGCTTGAAAAGTAAATATCATTGGTCTAACTCCCATCTTCACAGGACAGAGATACAAAATGTTCAACTTTATTAACTCTTTGTAATGGCAAATTGCGCAATAATTTGAAATATCACCCCTGAACTGCTAATATTACAGTTTCTGTTTTTCTTTATTGTTCCTAAAGCCACTGCATCTTGTGCCAAAACGTTATCACGGTCTTACTGTTATAGAGCGTCTTGCTACGCAAGCCCACTCGCTGTAACTTTCTTTTCTTTTAAGAAAACCGCATTTTTAAGGTCGTATAAACATTCTCATTAATGAAGAAAACAAAAGTAGGAAATGTAAGTTGTACGAGGAGGACATTACAAGTATTTGAAATTAAGTTAGTAACCTTTAATATTTTGTATCTCCATAATGCAATAGGCTACAGTATGAACGCGATATGTTACTGTATGATTAGATGAAGATGGTAGTAGGATGAATAAAATTCAGTTTGAACCTTTGAAATAAATGTTGATGTAATTCTAGACTCAAAGGAAGAAGGCAGTCGCACAAAGTATATTTTAGTGTGGGGTTACCACCATTCTCAGTTGGTTACTGTTCTTTGATTGACAGCAAAGTTTGGGAATTCAAAAGATGCAAAGTAGCTCACATTCTACACACTAAAGAGAAAATGATTGGATTACACATTATAGCATGGCGGCCTGGTATGTCTACTAAAACTGGGTCTTAAGCAATAAATTAGTTTGTCTGCACGAGGAGGAACTTTATACAGTTATGGGAGGAGCTACAAGGTGCGTAGTTGGGAGAATTGAAACTGTCTGGGATGACTAGATTTGCCGTTAAAGCTTCTTCTGTCTGAAACACGTTGTTCTACATGTGGTCGAAATCTTGATAAGAAGTGAGATAACTATGATCATGTAACTACTGAAAATGTTGTTTGATAAAATTACGATCAGTTCCCTTTTAATAGACGGTCTCTCTCAAAGAAAAATGAAATGAACTCTTCAGAGGAGTATTCATTTCATAAGTAAAATTCCACCGCATGCAATGTCTACGAATGTGACTGAACTGGTGAAGCTCTGCAAACTGAGCTTCATATTGGGTGTGTAGGTTTTCGGGAGATACAGCGGTACATATCGCCTTTTAAGGTAGATATCGTACTCTTGTTCCCCTGTACATTTTTTATTGGTTTCGAAACAATGTTTGCAGAGGCGTACGAGGCCACTTTCAATTGGGTGTACTGAGGACCTTTGCCCAAATTTGAAAGCACGTGAGTCTGGAAAGTACTGTAGCATATCTTTTGCCCGAAAATAGCAGATTTTCTGCCCAAATAGGAGAGGGGATGCAGTTCCCCAGCCCCAACTTGTAAGTCTCTGCTTGTTTGTACCCCTCTCCATAACACCATTGCATTTAAACACTTTCATATTTTTTTCTTTCAGCGCCTTTTCGCTTTCATTCGCATCACTGTCAGCATTTTCCTCGGAGTTGCAATTATGTGTAAGTATCTTCAGCTAATCTTTATAAAAACAGTGAATTTGGAACAATGGATCATGGAAGTATTGTTACAGGACTCCATTATTTGCAGGCTGTTATCTTTTCACCCACATCCCTACAGGTCCGTAGTCAGACAAGGTGCTGAAGGGGGCGAAATGGCTTTCAGGGGGGCGAAAAATGTCAGGGGCCAAACGTATTAAAATCTATTAAGTCAATGGCAACTTGAAACTTTCTGGGGGCGGAATGTTTTCAGGGCTTCGCCTCCTTCGCCCCCTTGGCTACAGGCCCGCATCCGTAGATCACATAAGCCACGAACTTGTGATTTTAACTAATGGAGTACTTACTCTATTCATTCCACAACTGTTGCAAATAATTTGAAAGCATTTAGTGCGAAAGCTTTACACTCCAAAACAGTCGGGTAAACTTATACTCAAGTTGGGTCCGTAACTCTGTATGCCGCCTCCTAAACTGATGGATAAAGAAATACTCAAAGTTGGTCAAAAAGTACCTATGTTGGGTGAATATGCACCACCAGGAAAAGGGTAATTTTGTAACCAATTTAAGTATAGTTCCTTTACCCAGCTGTCTAGGAGGTGGCATACCAACCCACCTATGGTAAAAATTAACCCAACTGTTTTTAGAATGTACTTATGCACAAATAAGTACCGTAACAGTGATGGGTATATCTCATCAACTTCAATTTATGATTTTTTTCATGATCATACTTCTGTATTCCTCTCGTCCTAAGCAAACATAGCTTGTTTGCTCTGCTCTTTAGCTTCATTAAAAATCCCAAAGTTGAAAGGCAGTTTATAGTGGTATCTTGGGGTGATTTTGTGTGAAAAAGAAAATATTCCATTTCAGTTACTCAAAAGGCAGTGACAACACCTCGATTTCTAACTTGAAGTACCCCTGTTTTAATTTTGGTTATTTTTGTCATGAAACACCCCCGCCCCCAGATTTCACTCATGTAACAGAATGTGACATAACAAAGACACGTTGCCTCACATTTTATATATTATTTTGTTTTTACATTTAAAGGAAAAATGCAATCACCCCGAACTAAATTAGTTTACAGGGTATCCTTATTCATGAATGACCCCTTTAAATCATGTGACAACAGTTTTGAAACTGAATTTTTAAATTTATGCAAAACAACCCCGTTTTAACTGTGAACGCCACCTTCATTGTCTGTAACATTATGAAAGATACTACTTGCAATAGAGATAAGACGACTTCTTATTCCCTTTAAGTAACTTGCTGGTCCTCGACAACTGTGTGAGGCTGAAATCTCTGCTATCTTTCTTTATAGATCCAGATTAAAGTTTTGCCATTTATAAGGCAAAAAATGTATACCTTAAAAAGGTTTTAAACATTACATAGAGGAGTGTCAACATTGCAGTAATCCTAAATCCTGTGTTAAATATCCCATCATGCAATGCATTACTGAAAAAATCATTCCTTGAAAATCAGAATATTCCAAATGCATCATTATGTTCAGTACGTTGACATGAGGTCTTCATACTTTGCAGTTTTGTATTAAAAATCAAATTTAGGCACTTTTTAATGACCTCATTTAGGCAGGTATCTAAGTATATGTATAAACGTATTTGGTGTTGGGAATTTTTGACCTGATGCCAGGACTATACCTACATGAAGTTGGTACTATATTGAGAGCAGAATATAGTTAAGTATGGTATTACTATTCCACCGTTATCACTGGTTGGCTCTAAAACAAGAACTTTCCCAGGGATAAGAATCCACGCGTAATAAAAATAATATATTTAACTCACAAACATCTAAAGTGAAAGAGGAAGTTGACCAAATGTAGTTTTACAGATACCATCTATGTTAAACACACCCTTACCTCATATTTCCGCCTTTGGCAGCCAATAAGTAACGAAAATGCACAATAAGTGTGTATGGAAATGTTTGAGTTAACGGGAGCATTCGCAAAAGTGGAAGGATATGTACATTCCCCATACATGCGGGATTTGAGCCCAAGCATGTATCGTTTCCCAACCATACACTTAAATGCGGTCTATTGAAAGTCATTGATCTAGCTAAGAAAATTGAAAAGTGAAGTGACTTGTAAACCAGTCTTTTTACTCTTTAAAAATGGCAGAAACTTGTTACAAGTGGACTTCTTATGTAAACACTAAATTCACAACAGGATTTTGACTATGAAATAGATAGCAATATATACCTACTTCGTGAACCTTAGATGTTAGTGATATCATTCCGACTTCATTATAAACTCACCGTTCTGCCATGTCAGGCAAATTAATCAGGTAAATGTTGTCAGTTTGTGAAAGGTTTTCGAACAACACACATTTGCGTAATTGGAGGTACAACTTTGGCTAAGAAATTGACATATCCCTTTGTGAAGAGCAAAAACATTTTTTTTTTGTGAGATTGTAAACTAGACGGAATAAAATGCATAAGATTAATAAGTTTGTCCAAAAATAATTCATGTTTATTTACAAAAAAAATCTCAAAACAGAACACAAACATTTATATTAAAAAAAAACCAGACAAATAAAACAAAGCAGGTATATGAGTCATTAGCTGCACCGAAATTATGAAAGGGAAAAGTTTGCACATCATTTCTATTTCTATTAATTGTACTACTCTGACTAAAGATTAGTTCTGTGTTAATGTGGTTGACGACATTTTCATTTTCATTTATTCATTCAATCGTTGTTTCATTGGCACGTTGGTTGATTGGTAGATAGAGATCAATCGAAAACTGTAATTTATGCTAATCCCAAGGGCGTAGGAAGCGAGGGGGCTGGGGCGAAAGCCCCAGCAAAATTTGTGGGGGCTGAAGTATGCTTTAGCCCCCCACTTTCCAAGCACGAAAACCCGTTATTCGTAGTAAAATTTACCGTAGTAATTTACCTAAGAATTTGTCCAAAATTATGCCTCAGATTGCATCTAAGGACCCTCAAATATCAAAATTTTCCAAAGGGCTAAGAAATTTCAAAAATGTGCAGTAATATACCTTAAAATTTGTCCAAAATAATGTACCAAATTT
>WURT03095569.1:0-12570 GCA_009936505.3 Holothuria glaberrima
TGCTGCCAGCATATCATATTTGTCTGCTTTAATTGCGACAGGACTTCCTAATTCACAAGCCTTTATTTTAACCTCTGCGCCCCACTGCCCTACTTTCATCTCGAAGGTTAGAAAGAAGACTGATTCCGTGATTAACGTCCGCGGTGAAATATTTTTATGTAGTAAAATATTTAACACCAAAATTTTTTGGTTCCTCATTAGGGCAGAAATACACTTCAATATTACACCGTTTGCGATTTAGGCACCTTTGAAATTCCAAAAATTTTTAAAAGGGGAGGGGGAACCCCCTCCCCTTAGCCGCACAGGTCACAAATCAGTAAATGTTGCATTGAGAAAAGTCCTAGCTAAAACACTGCATATGAAATTCTTGAAAAAAGCACTTTATGGACATTATACCTCACTTTCACATCACCATGTGATCAACAACACCCCAAATAATATGGAGAGGGTATCATAAGCCCGTTTTCTAAACCCTAACCTTGACTTCAAACTTTGGACACGTTTTGCAAATTTCTGATGATCCGATTTACCCACAAACATCATGGGAAAAATAACTAATGCGTGCCGCGAGTGTCTTCCATTCACTGCAAACTCAGGCGTTCAACTTTTGAACACCAAATGAAACCTACATACAACGCATCAGTCTTCGTACGCAGAGGGAAATGAGCCATCAACCCTCCCCCCCCCCTTCCCACTGATGCCACTTTTTTATTTAGTTCCTAAAAATACGTAAATATTTTTAAACACAAATTCTACTTCAAAATGTAGCATATGTGGTACCAGATTGCATGTAAGGACACCTAATTTTTCAAAGGGGAGGGGACACCCTCCCCTTACACCCCTTCCCAGGCTGAATTTTTAGGAATTCTTTAAAATTATTAGGAATCTTTGCATTGATTAATTTATCATGAACCAAAATATACCTATCCTGGGACTTAATTTTTTACCTAGAAATATGCTAAAACCTCAGAGCTTCCGGGGGCTTCACCCCCTGGGCCCCCACCGGGGCTTTGCCCTTGGACCCCACCAGGGGCCCTAAGGCGGGCCTCTGGACCCCACCCGCCAAAGCTCGCGCTTCGCACTCGTTTTGCGCATCATCAGATCTGTCAGCAAAACATGATCTCTACACCCCCTAAAGATTACAGCTTCGCTACCCCCCTGACTAGTTTGTTACTGATGTTGCTCAAAGAATTAGATTTCTACATAAAAAATTCACTGATGCCCGCTTCTAACTTTGGGAGTACACCTAGTTTGTGTCAGAAAAGTTTACTGATACTTTTGTGTTAATAAAGTTCATAAGTGATGCAACGTGGACTGTAAGGACTGCGCGGGAAGCTAGCCGAAATTTGAGGGTATACTTCATTGCCCAAAGGAAAAACTTAATGCAGGCTCAGCCAGGGGCGGTGCTTGGATTTGCCGAGATTAGGCCAAGTGCGCTCTCTGGGAGACAGCTACTCTAAGCCCGACAGATGCAATGGGTTGCCGAAAGGATGCCGGACTCGATATATAAAGCGCGCGAGGCGCGCAAAAAAATTGGGGTTGTATCGAAAAAGAGTTCATATTTTTGTTTTCATTAAAAAAAGTTGAAAAAATTGGGTTTTAATTGAAGAATCTGCGCTACTTTAAAAAAAAAAACAAGAAATTTGATGGGGCGACTGCATGGTCGTCGTTAGTGATAATATTCTTTATTTTACCGATAAAACTGAAAAATAGTTTTGCTTACATAATTTGTTTGCCACGATTTTGAGGCTGAAGAAAGAATCTTCAAAAAGATAGGAAAAAGAGGATGTAACTTCGCAACGATGTATTTTCATGTTTCTCTAGAATCACGACTTCACCCAATAAAAATATTTGTGGAACCTATAACGTTGAGTAAATCCAATATGTTTGAAATTGAAGGTGTTGAGGCCAGACGGAAATGAAGATGAAAGCGCTCGGATTTTTTTTTTTTTTTTTTTTTGAAGTTATAGAAAGAATTTTTACAAAACTTACTGCCTACGGCCCCAGTAAAGAGCCATGTGGCATATTTTCTGAGTATATCTATGTCTTCCTCATTAGAAGCCTATAAAAATATTGGCGAATTTTTAGTGGAGCTAGGAAAATGGGAGGTTTTAGCCCCCTAGCCCATCTCCCCGTATAGCGTCATTCTACTCTCTGCGTATTTAAATGCAGTAATGTAATAATGTAAACCTACCTCACAGCATTGCTCAGACTCAAATGAAGCTCTCCTTTCGGGCCCGGCCTTTATAAACTCCCTCCCAGACCGCGTGCGCCGTGTCAGACCGTAGTAGAACGCAACGCGCCATAACGCGCTCCCAAGTTTTGCTACGGCCTATTACGCACTGTCACGTTTTGTCGCGTTCACCCCGTTTTACTACGGCCTACTAAGTTTCTCATCAGAACTGTGACTGCCGTGGAAATTTTTTGACATTTTAAAAATCTGCCCCGGCATCCACGGCAATCACGGCCTGTCCCGTTTACCAATCCCGTCCCCCAGCGTTGTCTCACGTCCATATATTCAAAAATTCCAACAGCATCAATTTTCAAGGACAAACAGGACATTTAATTATAAAGAAAAACAAAGGGAATCTGAGGCAATGTGCCCACTTTACATAACAATCTGTGACCTTGATGAGAACTGCAGGTATTTTTGACAAAAATAAGCACTCTTTAATAAGAGATATCTCGTGCTAAGAAAGGAGTATTTCTACGGGGTTTAAAGGGCACGAATAAGAAAATTTTTCTCTTTCACATGAGACCCTTGTGAAATGCCTCTAGAAATGCCTTTAAAGCAAATAATAGCCACCAGAAAGCCCAAAGTCTTAGCGAGTCCTTGTCGAGATGGGGTTTCTTTGTTACATAAGGTTCATCCCTCAGATGTATAATTCTTGTCTAAATCATTTTTACGATGTTTTTACAATATCACCTCTGTTGAAGTCACATGACCTTTGACTTAACTTCCAAAAACATATAGTGTCCCCTCCAGGTCATATGTTTGGGGGGGGGAAGTCCCAAATTCCGACTCGGCTGAATGTTTTTTTCAACTGAGTGACAGCATGTAAAGTGCACTTTTTTTACGCGGCTTGCGTTTTTGTATACATCTATGGGGTCTTTCCTTTGTCACTACATAAAGGTGCCGTCTTGGGGGAGGGTGTAAGGGGAGGGGTATCTCCCTTTCTCTTTGAGAAATTTTTGGTAATTTATGGTTACTTAGATGCAAAATGGTGCAATCTTTGGGGCATTTATTTAGCTGCTCATAAATGGCTGAAAAATGTCCATAATTTGGTGAATTCAGCAGCAGTAGCCATCCTTCCTTTGTCACGACGTAAAGGTGCCGTCCTGGGGGGAGGGGTCTAAAAGGAATGGGTTCCCCCTCCTCTTTGAGAAATGTTTGTTAATTTAAGGTTCCTTAGATGCAAAATGATACTTTCTTTGGGACATTTTTTGAGCTGTTCATATGTCAGTATGTAGCTGGGAAATGTCATAATTTAGTGATTTCTAATTTTTGGTTAGGTAAAAGAAGAGAGTAAGTTGTCTTGGAGGAAAATACGTTGTCAACTAACCTCCTGAAGATCCCCCTTTTTTGGCTTCTTTACTGTCTTCTATTCGGACAATTTTTCTTTTTTTTTTTGCAAAAATACGTGCGTGGAGTTAACAGAAACATTCTTGAACTATTACGAAATTTTCCTTTCTTTCGTTGTGCATTATAAAAGGGCATCTAAAGCTGGCACCTGGAAGGCTTGGATCAATCACATAAAAAGGGGCAAAGACATGCTTATTACCTTTCATCCAAATGATAGTATAGAGTATGACGCCAAGCACTTTACATCTATCGCATTTTTACTAATTTTGAACGAAAATCCAGACGAATGGCTTCCATCAATGGGGGAATGGGTGGGATGTAGAGAACAGGTGGAGAAATGTGATATTAGACCTCCCTGATAGATATAGCAAAAGGAATGAAGGTCTAAAAAGCGCATTTCAGAATGCTTTTCCGTCGTAAGTGTATTAACAATAACCATCTATACCAGGGTTGTCCAACCTTTTGCAGCAGTGGGCCACATGTAATGGTTATGATGGACGAGGGGCCGCATGCTTTACTCGGTTTTTCAATTTTTTGCGTTGAGCCATGTATAGACACCCGAACCGTTCGCTGTCCAATCTTACTTCGTGGATTGAAACACAAAACCGGCAACGGAGAACATGACATGGTATTAGTCCGCGTTATCTACACATGCAAAGTGTTAACGAGTGGATGGTACTGCGCAGGGAGAATCTCACAGCGCGTGCGTTTTCACGAGAACACACAAACGGATATTAATAATATTATTTTAATGTAGACTACGCAGTTTCATAGAAGATTGGAATGGTTGATCGCATTCCGTAGCGGACGGCGTAGCCTAAAGTTGTCATCAATGAATCTGCTAACTGAAAAATTTTGCACTAAAGATCATTTCTAACTGGCCGGACGCAACCTTGCGGCGGGCCGGACCGTGGCCCGCGGGTCGTAGGTTGGACAACCCTGATCTATACCGATAATGGCTGCGCGCGAAGCGCTCTGTATTTTTTTTTTTTTTTTTTGAAAAGTGCCTAAGGGCAAATACGTACTTTCAACCTTCCACATTATGCTACAAATTAAATTGAAAGATCCCATATTGCTGCGCGGCCTCTACACATGTGTAGGGATGTATCTGTGTTGTGATAGAATAGTTCCATACATAATTACCTTAATAATTGTAGTGAGATGAAGCGCAAACCGTGACGCATGCGAGCGGAGCGCGCAGAAATTTCCAATAAGTAAGATGTCAAAGGACAGTTTTAATTCGATTTTACGTGAAGAAAATAATGTTTGGTATTATTTTCACTTCATCTTGTTGGAAAAAAAACATACAAATTTGACATAGGCTCAGTCGGAAAAATATGCTAGACTTAGAAATCAGAAATTCCAACTGGTATTTCAGATTTTCCGACTATCGTCGCTCTGACGAACATTGGGGGTGAGACACCCCACACCCCCGGTCACGACGGCCCTGGTCCCCCTGTCTTAAAGTGATATATATATATATATATAAGTGACATATATATATATATATCAAGTATGAAAGGATTCATTATTCCTGTCTTGAAGTGTCGTGTTTTTCAAGGTTTTCGGTATTTGGCCTCAATTGACCTCTGACCTCCGTTGAAAACAGTAGGGTTCTTCATATCAATATGGTAAAGTTTTATATCAAATATGGAGATTGTCCATCATTGCTATCTTGAGATATCATGTTTACTAGTATTTTTTTAAAAGAATTTCGTATTTCATAATACTTTTCTTTACTTATTTTTCTATAGTGCTTTACATCAAACAAAGACCTTAACTCACTTTACAGTACAGAGTACAAAAAAAGGCAGGGGTGTAATACACCTACACATAAAAGTCTAAAACGATAGAGAATGCATAAACATACAAACGATAAAAGAGAGATCAAATCAAACATAAGCCAAGCAACAACTCAAATTATAAAAACAAAGCACCTTGGTCATGAAATTTAAAGGCATTTACGAAAAAGTTAAGTTTTTAAAGATTTTAAAGTGGTAAAAGTTGGCGCATTTCTAATATCATTAGGCAATGAAGTCCAGAGATTGGGTACAAAGTAAGCAAAGGCCCTTGCGCCCAGTGTGTTTTGGATAAAGCTGCCAGCTTCAAAACGAGCCTCCACAACTTGCCTGATCCTTTGCCAGGTACGATTGGCAATGTTTGAAGCTTCGAGAGAAGAGGGACGACTGACCAGAGAGCTAAGATAAAGAGGGCCGATACCACTTACAATTTTGTAAGTAATAGTTAAAACACTATTACTCAATCCGTGCAAAGACAGACAACCAGTGGAGATTAAACAAAATGGGAGTAATATGTTCATGTTTTCTGAGCGTGTGATCATGCGGGCAGCTGAGTTTTGGATCAATCGAAGACGTGGAAGATGGTGGCGCTCTATACCATGCAAAAAGCTATTTATATAGTTATGTGTAATAAATATGTAAAGTTATCAAGAATGCACGAAGCAACCTTTCAGCATTGGTGCAACCTTATCGATTCTTTTCATCTCTGGTGACCTCAGATAACCTTTGATCTTTTCCAAAATCAAGAGGGTTCAGTTTTTACTATAACACATCACATGCCAAGAAAGAAAAGTCATCCGTACTTCCTTCCTAGAAATGTCATGTTTAAAAGGTTTTGGTTTTGAAATAAAGTGACATCACATAACCTTTAACCTACACCAAAATAATATGGATCTTTCTCTCAATATGATAATTTTTTATTCCATGTATGAGAAGTATCCATCATTACTCCCTTGAGATATCGTGTTTACAGGCCAAGGGTCGAAAACACGCATAAATACATACACACGCACACTCCCACAATCGCCAATGTGATTACAAAGATTCCTTTCACTTTCGGCAAGGAATAAAAAATGAAAAACTCGAATTGACAGGAAAGTGAAGGCGCGAAAATGAAGGTAGTTTGCGAAAGAATTTCAATAGAAAATAATAAATACACGTCAATCGTTCATCCAAGAGTGCATGGCTACAAGCGGCGAGGGGGTGTAAGACATGGTTCCCTTATCGTCCGTTTTCTCGAGGAAGGCAAATTCTTCAATAGAAACCATATGTTCAAATTTTCGTCAGTAGAATCCCCAAGTTTCAAGTTTCCTTCTACAAAAGCTATCCCTGTAATCACACTTTAAGACATTTCTGCACACTTCATGTGGAAAAGCCTTGCTGAAACTTCTTTTGGATAATTTTAATTTCGACTAGAAACCGTATGAAGCACGCTCGCTCCTTTGCAGTACGTAGCGGCGTCACTGCTTTAGTTTTCTTTTAGCAAGAGATTGCTGAGAATGGGGAGGGCCACAAAAATCTGCGTGGTAGCACGTCCCCTTGTCATTCTGGCGTCTTTAGTCATCCTAGAGTGCTTGTCGGGCGAAAAGTTGGCATCATCATTTTAGTAGTTCGGAGAAAATTTCACTCTGTACCACAAATTTGTTGCCATAGTTAAATGCAGCAAGACCTCATCCCCTACACCGCGTGTATCATTCAGGATCACTTTAAACTAGCACAAGTGTCCAACCAACACTTTGAGGCCGTTCGAATCGTCAACTATGTAACGGTGTATTTACTGAGCTGTTTTCAAGTAGAAGCTCCCCTCGATCCCTGCAGAATTATATATTTTGAATATGTTTTCACCAAATTGTGTCAGTATTTTTCTTCATCTCTACCTTTCTTATTTCTAGCTCTTTTTCTGTCGTCTTTTGACCACTCCTTTTTGGTGGCAAGGGAAGAGGGAGGGGATGAAAGACTAAAGGCCCTTAGCGCTGTCACCTTAATCGGTGCCAGTATAGGCGTATATGAAATATCAGCTCAGAGAATATCGTCATTCTTTGAAAACACAAAAGCCCCTTTCCTTTTAAGAATATTGCTTCCACTCAACATACACAAAGAAACGGCATGACAGTTTCAAAACATATTCTATATCCCTTCCCTTTCTCCCCAGTCTTAAACAGCGGGTATCATGCATTAGGTAGGGAAACGAGCAAAAAGGCTTTCCCTCCCTAGTTGTAAGCTCCACTGTTTTGTACAGGGGGAATTGGGGGCTTGTTAATTTAGAGTTGGGGCGGGCTAGGCGGGGCCGAGGAAATTGCCAAAAGGCACAAACATGACCTAACTAAATGGAGCGCCACCATCAATCGGCGCGTAGTGTACCCATATATTTTTTACCAAAATGTCCCTGGATTGGCAGGAATGACACTTCCATGAACTTAATTTGCTCGTAAACATTTCTTATTTTGAAACGTTATTTTTTTTTAAAAAAAATGCACTTCAGCTTAAAAAGACCTTGATAGAAAGTCTATGCATATACAGGAAACACAGACCTAATGATGATTTTCGGTTCCACAAGACAAACTACGGAAGGTTTGATGTACAGGTGTCCTATGGTAGTGTCAGGTTAGTAACCCCGATAACGTTCCAGGGATTAAACTTTTCAAAGCTTTGGGTCATTACCACAAGGGGGCACTATCATGGGGGAAGAGAAATCAGACGACCCCTTAGCGCGCGATAGCGGATGAGCAGGTGAGGAGAAGATAAAGGAAGAATCAAACATGTGGAACACTGTGTTCGTCCGATTGTTTTTTTATATCAACACCTGGAATAGAATGATAATGAGTGTTGGATAAATTGTGTGATAAAGTTTCGTTTTGTAATAAAAAGTGGACGGACTGCATGGCCAAGTGGTTAGAGCATCCGACTTGCAGCCGGAAGGTCTAGGGTTCGAATCTTGGCCGGGTCATACCAAAGACTTTAAAAATGGAACCTACTGTCTTGGTGCTCAGCATAATCAATGGAGTAGGGAAAACAAGCCAGTGCGCCACAACTGGAAAAAGGCCGTGCGGCTCGACTTAAACCAATTGGTTAGAAACTGGGCCGTAAAACCCCATCTAACTACCTAACCGAGTAAATATAGGCTACTTCTAAATCACGTAGGTCTACATCGTGCTATGAATATTCATTTACTTGATATGTTAGGACGTCCGGCCCTTACGAGTGTTGCAGTATATTTCCAGTTTTCGAAAAATATTTTCGTCAAGATAATTTCTTGAACAAACCCAGCCAGCAGATTTGGTCGGCTCCGTCGACGGACTGCCGTCGACCGCTTCGGCGTTCTGTTGGAGAAATGTCCGGTGGTTCGCCGGCGGTCCTCCAATGGCAGTGACGCTGATT
Organism: Holothuria glaberrima; assembly: GCA_009936505.3. Taxonomy (NCBI): domain Eukaryota; kingdom Metazoa; phylum Echinodermata; class Holothuroidea; order Aspidochirotida; family Holothuriidae; genus Holothuria; species Holothuria glaberrima. The sequence goes on from WURT03095569.1 coordinate 8,761, forward strand.
GGTTAAAAAGTTTTACCCATCATGCAATTTTGTTTCTGACCCGGATGCAACCAGTGGACCTCCGATGGCACTCCGACGGTCCTTCAGCGGCCAACCGCGAATTCATGGCTGATCATGAGCCGACGATGGCCGTCGGCGGACGGCCGGACATTGCATACTGGGATTGCCGTTGTGTAATGTTTGTATTAGCGGCGAAAGGCGAACCGAGATCACTTTCAATATATTTTGCAAACTGTGTCTGTTATGGAAGGCAGTCTGATTTAAGTATGACTGGTAATACTCTGAGGCTTTCGAATTCGGTAAAACATGCCTTGTCAAGAGGAAGGGGGAATGTGGAAAGAATTTCTCTGCTTCTTATTTTTGCAGTACCGTATTCCTTCCTAATTACTCCTTTGCCAGAGAATGAAAGGTCAAATAAAAGCCGCACAGTTGAATAATGCAAACACGATTGACATGAAGGACAAAAATGTGCGCAGCGCCCTAAACGTTCCGATTTTGTGAAGAATTTCCCCAAATTTTGGTACTTTGCAAAACATATCTGATAGCAAACGATGGATCTGAGTGATGAATGGTGATTCATCATTCAGATCCATCGATCATTCAGACTATTTATTCAAAACGAAAGGACTACTACAACCTTACCGCCTTTTGCGTCATTCTGATTTTAAAGGGGGAGGACGCGTCCGCAAGCCCCCTCCCCTGGCCGAATGACGAGCGCCTAACCATACACGTATTTGACACTGGTTTACCTAGTGAAATCACAAGAATGATATGCAATGTCAAACTGCCCCTTCCCAGAAACTGTTTCATATTCCTATAATTTCGCCCTTAAAAAGTTAAATACGGGCTATTGATAAGTGGAGCGCCTTATTTTGTTTAGACAGGATTAAAATTTTCTTACAAATGAAAAATCCCAAGGATACGATTCTCAAAACAATGCTCATATCTGGTGGCACATATGCTGCCTTTTTACGTAAATTTTGTGTTACAAAATTTGCGTATTTTTAGAAACTAAAATAAAATGGCATCAGTGACCGCCGGGCTAGGTGAGGGGTCTAAGGGGAGGGAGACAACAAATTTTTTTGAAAAATTACAAGTCCTTACATGCAATCTGGTGCCATAAATGCTACCTTTTGAAGTAAAATTTGTGTTACAAAATTGGGGCATTTTTAGGATCTAAAAAAAAATGGCATCCGTGAGGGAGGGGGCATGGCCTAATGCCCCCCCTTGCGTACGCCACTGAAGGACGGTGTCTTAAAATTCTTTACACGGCCGTTACATCATAGTTTGATCAATGATTAGCTGTAGTCAGGGTAATCCTGACGAAAGGGAGGTGCTTTCTTTTCTTGGTGTTTCATGCACTTATTCCTCCACGTCAAGGAGCATATCACACTAACGGTTACTTGGGGAGGGGCGCTTTAGAAAAGTTTGCCTGCTGAATATTTATTTAGATGATTTGTGCAAATTTTTGAAACCAGTGTGTTCTTTAGGATCTTATCTATCCCTTGGTACCTGTGAATATTTTGTACAAAATTTTTCCGATGGTTTAAAGGGACCGAGAATGTCGCGTGTCTTTAAACTTCTCCTATATACGGCAGAATGTACACTTAACACTAACGGTTACGTGGGGAGGGGCGCTTTAGAAAAGTTTGCCTGCTGAATATTTATTTAGATGATTTGTGCAAATTTTTGAAACCAGTGTGTTCTTTAGGATCTTATCTATCCCCTGGTACCTGTGAATATTTGGCACAAATTTTTTTCCGATGGTTTAAAGGGACCGAGAAAGTCTTGTTCTTACTACCTTTTGTACCCCAAATTAAACCTCAACGTAACACGTAGGTTTTCAAACCTCTTTAAATATCATCCACTTTGTCTGATATTTCACTTAACCGATTATTAGAAATTGTTTCCGGTGTCTATGAACACGCAAACCACCATTAACATCCAAGAATATTCATAACATCAATGAATTATTATTGTTTGGTTCGTTGAGAACTTTCTCTCCAGGATAGCAGTTGTTGCACTGCAACGCCCACGCCCGCACTTCGTGCGGTCGTGTGACCTTATTTATAGAGTAACCTTACGCTCTGTTGTGCCTGCTGGTTTTGCCTGCTAGTTTCAAGCCGGTTCAGCTAGCTTTGAGTGCAATTGGAACTTCCACAAGTCATAAAAAATTCCTTTTTTTTCTTTAAAAATATTTCCTGGAATTTTCAAATATGTAGTACAACTATTTGATTTCTAACAAATATTACCCTTATCTCGTCTCCGGTGGTGTAGACAAATGGTTAGCCCTAAGAGTATTTATTAACAAGAGACCAAGGTCTAATGCATGGGTGGAGAACCTTTTCCGTATAGTCATAATCCACTCGCGGGCCCAGGGCTGCCACTCAAAATTTCTTACCTTCCCCTGCAACGCATGCGCAGTTTCCACTACAATTCCCCTACACACAATGAACGGATTTTCACCTACAAAATTTACTTTACCCCCACAAAATCTTCTTTTCACCTACACAATTCCGCCCACCCCCTACACAATTATTTTTTCTACAATTCAAGACACCATGCAGTTGAAAATAGTATATGGTATGAGTATATGGTATGAGTACAAATAGTATATGGAACAGAACCCGTTAAGCCAACTGCGGTTGGAGAGAGAACGTCATCCTTTGATCTCAGTGCGTGTATTATATTTATAACGCTATCTTCTTAAAAACTGACGTAATTGCCAAGAGTTATAATGCCAAAATCACGTTGTATGGAAAATTTGCACTTCGAAGAACTGGGAGTTTTTAAAATCAAGCCTGATAAATGTTTTATAAAAAAAGGAAGCAGAGTACGAAAAGTTTCTAGCAATTTTGCTTGTTACTTCAAGCCTCCAATTACATACTTCTGGCTATTCACGGAGACCAAGGCTGACACACCAAGGACAAAATAATCCTTTGTGCTCTCCATATTTGTAGTATGTTACCAATGAAGCTTTACCCTACGAGGTATAGTCTGATATAGTAGCATTGTTTCCCCATGGTCACTAAAAATCTGTTGGGGGAGTCAGGCGCGGCGGAACGGAAAAAATATTGGGGGGGGGGTTGAGTGCCAACAAGACTATCTAAGCGGAACGCTACCATCGGTTTGCGCGGAGCGGACAAGAAAATTTTTGGCTTTACAAACCCCTAAGATGGCCGGAAACGGCACTTCCTGAGTGTTCTAAGCTACATGTACCCAGCCTTAAAACATGGATCTCCTGTCTGCACGAGGCAAATATTGGGGGGGGGGAGGGGCTTAACATACCTTTAGCCCCCTCACTTTTTTCATTGGGGGCTTAGCCCCAACCCCCCTCCCCCGGTTCCGCCGCCACTGGAGGGAGTTGATTCAAACAGGGTACTGCTTCGGATTGAGCTCTGATTTTATGTACACTTTACCCTGAAGGGCAAGTGATGGTCATTGGACTACGGTGCTATTGCACTCAAGTGGGATCTCCCCGTGAAAATAAGTTGCTATTACCCACTGAAGTGCACTGTGTCGGACAGTAGGTTATATGCTTTGAAAGACATTTTTTTTTTCTTTTTCCCCTACTCCCCTCTACAATACCTCTGTTTTCCCCGTAGGTGCCAGCTACTCCCTACAAGTTGCTAAAATCCCCCACGGTAGGGGAATCCCACTACGCATGGCAGCCTTCCGCCGTCCGCAGATAACGAGGGCGATATAAGCTTTTCCCACAGGACTCAGACCAGCCTTAAGTAGGACTGACACTTGCACGATTCTGTGGCACGCATTGGCACGACTGGAGTCGTGCCAGTGCGCAAACTAGTC
>WURT03095580.1:0-30931 GCA_009936505.3 Holothuria glaberrima
GGTAAGAAAAATCACGGTAATTAAAATACGGTTCAAAAAACCAAAAACGGCACAATAATGATCTGATCTGGTTAGGGGAACAACGTACGTGGAAAATATATTGTTGAGTATTAGTGCCTTTGTACTATAAACAGACGACTGGTCATCTTTAAAGAGTAAAGAAACTGAACTGAACCGAACAAGAAAAAAAAAACTGCGTTGCGAAAAGCCCATGAGAAGAAAGAGCGGTATCATTTCGTACAGCTTCGTTTTCTTTCAAAATGACAGCTTGGCAACGGATTCTCAGTTATTTAAATGTTCTAAATGTTTCCAAAGTCTACATTGTATACTCACATATGGTCAATAGGAGTGATGCACAATCTAACGATGAAGTGAAAAAATGAAACTTAAAGAAAACTAACATTTCACGATCAAATGCTGGAAACAATTACCCATTTTTATAATTAATAAGGTTGTAAAGCAGTATTGTCAATCCTATACAAAATTGCCTTTGCACTGTCCGGCCTACTAGTGAGAGTCAGTACAAAATCCTATAGATTGCTACGAAAGCAAACCGCAATATTTTCTTCTGAGCTGCATCTATATACGCCTTCGAAACACGACGATTGATGAGGGGCCCTGTGCAGAGATTATATTTTCTTTTGAGTATATTTTAAAAATATGAATGACTATGAAGTGAAATACATCATGTCTTTCTCTCCTAAATCCTTTTCTTGTTTTCAGGCGCATAGCCGAGGCCGAAGGGGCAGCCGCCCCCTTGCACACATTTTTTGTATTTTTCCTGTGAAGATGTTTTAAAATATCGCTCTTAACTCAAAATAGAAAAAATGTTTAGATGCAATTTACAAGACCTGAGAAGTGCCATTTCCAGCGATCTGGGAGACATGTCAAAAATTTCTTGTAAGCTTCACGCCAACTATAGTGGCGCTACGCTTAGATAATTTGCCTACAATCTTCGCCCCCTCCTTGGCAAATTCTTGGCTACGGGCCTGCATATTCAGGTTTCATGGGAAATTGTGTTGAGACTGTCATATAACCGAACTCTACGCGAGTTTTCCATCTGATTTAAAATGCACGTATGCCGTAGATCAGATAAAATTGTCAACAAATCTGTATTTGCTCTTCTCTTTCCGCTCTAATTGATTTGTGCAAAAATATGATGAATCTTCGTTATTTGTTCTCTTTGATGAGTACAGGTCTCTTAGAAGGCCTCTTAATGGGCCTTTTGTTTACAGAGAGATTGGGAGAAACCTGTTGTCATTAAGCTTAAACACTGACTTACTCTTTCCAACAGGGTTGCGACATCGATGCCGTGGACAAACAACGTTGTTCGCCGTTACTGCTGGCTACGACGAGAGGCGCGTGGCGTAGTGTTCAATTATTGATCGAAAACAGTTGTGATCTCACATGTAGTGACTCTGATAACAGAAACGTGTTGCATCTGAGTGTCCTCAATGGTGGCAACTTGGAATTCTTTGGAGCTGAGTTTTTTAAAGTGAGCTATGACTGGTTAAACTAATTAAATGAAAACAAAAAGTATATTAGCACCTGGAAAACATTACATATTGTAATACCTTACGGGGAAAAATCTGTTCTAAGCACTTTATTTCTTATAACTTCTCTATTAACTAATATTTTCATAACAAGCATTTCTTAGGAAGTGTGTCGTAGGCTAATCTTGAGAGATATTGGTATATTCAAAAAGTGATTTGTTATTAATTTTTAACTTTTATTAGATGATTTTGTGATATGGGCACTTCATATTGACATCAATCAATGTGACAGGTGATATTATCTATATTGATGGAAACGTATTCCAAGGACACATGCTTTATTTTCCCTGATATTTAAGTCGCCAATTGAATATGTAATTTATTTCCTTTCAGCTTTATTTTGTTAGGTAAGATGCAGTAAAAAGGCGACAAGAGCACATCGTATTTCAGGGTTTATCGATATATTTACCTGCTTAATTATGTAGGCTGCGCTATGTAATTATGGATATAAACGTATGATAGTAATAGAAATTCGTGTTTATACACTACCGTTTTGCAAGCATTGTTGAGCACAATAAACCTTACAGGGACCTAAAGTCTAAAATTACAAGCATATATTTTTTAGAGGCGAGGAAATAAATTTCATTCATCTAATTCCCATTTTCATTGTCTCAGGCCTCCATTACTAAAATAGAAAATACTGAAATTTAATTATCTGATTTGAAATTATATTTTAACGTCCTTCGTGTAAAACTCACATTACCTCATTACCTGCTTTTTCCTCGTGCAATTAAAGTGTTTTTATGCCCTTGAAACATTTACTGTTCCCTTAAGGCCTGTATACACGAGCAACTTTCCCAAAAACATTTTCAAAACATCCACTTGCAAAAAAGCAAAACACGCTTGTTTTTGGTTTGTTGCCCAGTGTAGACAGGGTATTTCCCAATTTAAAAACATTTTGAAAATGTTTTTTTAAAGAATTAACATGACATTTCTTTGAAAACATTTTCAAAACGTTTTCAAAATGTTTCAAATTCTTCATTCATACCCTGTCTACACTGTGCAATGTACCATTGTAAATGAGTTAATAAGCTTCAACATTTTATATCTCACCTCAGGCATGTCCTGTGGAGATGAGAGTTGGATCACTGAATGCATTTTAAAGCATTGTAAAATATATTTTTGAAAGTTTAGACTAAAGGTACACTTGAAGTATATTTCCTCTGGTGTATGTAATAAAATTCCTACAGTAGGCTACTTCAAGAGGGTGGTAATCTGACTGAAACAACCAAAGTTTTGTTAAGTTAATTTCAACTTTTACCTGTCTCCTTGGTTTCAAAAGGTTGCTCGATTCACATTTTCATTTGTACATTAAAAGAAACAACACACAGCTCTGATCAAACTTTTGCAGCATCTAAATGTGTAACGTTATTATGATTCAAAGAATCGTATTGCTAGACAGAATGAGATGTTACTTGTAAGAAATTAGTCAAGACAAGTAAAATTTGTCATAAAAGGCATCATTTCACTTAACTTTGTCAGATTAATCCATACTTTAGCTGGTTAGTTAACATATTTTTAGTAATTTATTATAATTGTATGGATTTAGACCTAAATCTTTTTTATTATTCCATTAAAAGAGAGCGGATGCACTTGAGTTAATGAACCAAGCTGACTGTACAGGTTGTACCCCGATGCACTACGCTACACAGCAGGGTAATCTAAAATCAGTACAGGGTCTAATCGACCTCGGAGCAAGGGTCAATCTGAAGAACAAACAAAAACAGTCCCCTCTTCATTTTGCTGCACGGTAGGTTGAACTTTGTGTTGAACATTGTATCTTGCATCAAACTGATTCAGTGCTAAAATGAAAAAAGGAATATACTCTGCGAAAATCCAGTTTCTATTTCTCCTGTTTCAACCGGATAAAAGTTTATCAATTACCTTACCCTTACACGCGTTTTCGCACAGTTTAATGAGACACGAGTTATACTTAAAGTAGACCTAAAGTCTAAAGTTACAAGAATATAATTTTTGAGGTTGGAAAAAGAATATCATTCATTCAACTTCTGTTTTCATAGCTTACTCCGTTGCTGAGAAATAAAATGTTGAAATTTATTCAGTTAATTTGGAAAAAGTCGAATACGCAATGACGTGTGATGTCCTTTTTGTACAACTTACATTACCTGCTTTTGTTTCCTTTTCAAATTAAGATATTTATATGACCTTGAAACATCAAATGTTCCCTTGCATAGCATGTTGCAAGGAGAGGGCTTATACAGCTTAGCCACCCTATAAAAGTAAGACAGTGATCACATTTTGACATATGGTGCAGTGGCCTACGAAAAAACAAAAAAAAAGACGGTAATTTAAGTAGTACAAGAATGACATCAAATTATTGCATAATCTACCATTTTATAGTAGGTGAGTAATCGTCAACATTTTATATCTGTAGCTCAGGGATATCCTATGAAGATGAGTGTTAGACCATTTGCATGCATTTTGCAAGCTTTGTAACATATATTTTTGAAATTTTAGACTTCTGATAACACTTGAATTTTCTTACCTTCATATAAGTCCTTAGCTTTATTTTTGTTTTTTTTTTTCTTTAAGGTTCATTACTTACTACAAAAAATATTGGTTTTGATGAATCGAGCAGTAATAACATGAGATACGGAGGTACATCTGCATTATTATTGTGATGACTTAAGGACTAAATGGTTGTTTGTCTAGTGAGGCGTAGGGTCTCTTCACAACTGTGTGAGATCTTCGAAACCTTGCAACTTGTCAAGCTTGAATTTGTAGGACAATTCCTGTCAGAACAAACGAAAACGTTATGATGTCGCGCTAAGAAGTGTATGTTGCGGTCTCACAGCCTATTTCGTGTAATTTGATTAATACTCAACAATTTTTTTTGCAATAGTTGACGGTTGACCTTAGTGACTAGACTGTCTGTAACAGTCCAACTTTCAACTGGGTACTGTGTATAGATCCCTGTAGATACTAACACCTTTCAAGATCAAGTCCGTGCTTAAATTTGTCTTCTCGTTCCTTCCATTTGTATATTATTCTTTACAATAGCTATGGTCGTTTGAATTCCTGTAAGCGTTTATTGGACAGCCCGATTGGACCACACATTCTTAACGAAAGCGACGGGGAAGGACGAACAGCCCTCCACATAGCAGCCGCAAATGGACACACGAAGTTTGCTCAGTTACTGTTGAGAAGAGGTTCCCTTTTGCATAAGTATGTCACGCAATTATGAGATCAAGCTTTCACTCATGAATATTCAGAGTCATATTCGTATTCAGTCACCTTACCCTGTATGCTAATTCTTGTACCTGTATAGGTCTATGATTATTTCATCTCATTAATTGATATATTCATGCCCTCAAGACAATTTCTTGGTGCCTAAAAGCAGCGGGGGTAGTCTAAAGCATGGAGACAGGTTCTTGTGGAAGAAAGAGGAGAGATTTTAAAGTTTTGGTCCAATGTTAAAAGTAAGGTTGATGATTGCATACTGCCTTTAAAGAAGTACGGTAGCAATAAATACAAATTAAAATAAAAAATAAAAATAGTAAAGCAAAAAACTTCACATTGAGAGTTTCATACATTATATATTAGTTTGTAATGGAGCACCACTAATTGGCTATGCAAACAAGTGTTGACCTTTTTTACGGACCGGCATGTCGTAAAACACTGTCATTGAACCAGTCCCTTTCGTAGGCCATGGCATAATCGCAGTAATGGGCAATTCATTGTTCTCTTTACCCCAGTTTTTGTTATGTATATATGTGTCAAATATATAATAAAGATTAGATGAATTTTAAAGGTGAGTGACCTTTCGAAGCTGTTAAAAATATGAAAAACATATTTTGTTGAAGTCTCTGTATGCAATGAATGAGTCCAATTTCAAATTAAGCTACTAAATATAAATTAATTGTAAATAAACCTAAAGCTACTAAGTAATTATTTGTTGTAAAAAATGTCAACCCTGTGTTTAATATACACAGAGACCACACAGGGAGGACACCTTTGCATCTCGCAGCTATTGAAGGTTTTGTTAGCACCTTGGAGACCCTACTTGCAACCCACCCGCATCTCTTAAACCAAACAGATGACGCTGGTGTAAGTTAAGTAATATTTTTGAAATAAATATTCATGATGACTGTTAGCAAAATGTAAAGGTCAACTATACGTCACCTACAGGACTGACAGACGTCACAGGGCAAGTCAACCTCTCAAGAAGTATTGTTAAGCCATTTTCATTAAAAAGTTTTGACTTTCTTAGCTCCGTCCTTTTAAGGGAATGGATTTTTCATTTGTTTGTAAAATAGGCTAGCACATTATGACAATCACCCGGTCATCAAGATATATTCTGAATGGTCTGTAAGAGTAATGAATCGCTTTTGTACAAATACGTGTGCTTTAAAGAGGTCTAATTCATCTTTCAGAAACACCTTGGCTGGCGGTACATATCCATAAAACGATTTTAAAGAGGTTGTTGTATGTTCTCCCTGCCCCCCCCCCTGTACTGCTGTAACGAGTTGACAGAAGTGTTAGTGTTTTTAAACGAGGGAAAAATAAATTTAGAAAAGTTTTCACACGAGTTTGACTCTTCGGCCTCACACTTATTCGTTAACATATGGCGTTTTCAGTTTTAAATAAATTCTCTGTTTTATGCACGTAACCATCTTGAAAAAATATCAGTTTTACTTGTCTTGTCCCTCAATTGTTACCGAAGCTTATAGCAATGTTACTCTACCCTCAGAACACGGCGTTACAGGTGGCTGCTTGTGCTGGGCGAGCCAACGTTGTCACTTTTCTCTTAGATCGAAAGGCTGCCATCACTCGGAATAATTTAGGAATTAGCGTTTTAAGGATGGCAGTAGAGTGTCGTCATCGTGACGTAGCTATGTCAATTATAACAAATAATCGGTAAGTTAATTTGTCTTCAAATGCCACTTCAGATCGTGCTGTTTACCATTTTAACTGGTTTTCTTTAACTACTGGAAGTTGCTACCCTGAACATTTCAAGAGACTGCTCCTATTATCATCAATTTAATAAACTTCTCCTCAAACTGATAAATAAACTGTAAGCAAGTTATCTTCCACAAATAAGTTAAATAGGGTATAATCTAGCCTGTATGTTTACGTCTGCATCCATTTTTCTCTAAACCTCCATGATGTCACATGATGACTTAAGGCTCGGTCCGTTGAATCAACCAAGACAGCGAATTAGAACGTCTTCCATACAGTTTACCTAATAAAACAAACCAGTTGTGGAACTAACCAACAATTTCACACTTTTCGATCTAATTCAGATGGAAAGAAGCCATGGATGACTGCCCTGCAAACCAGGAGCCTTATATGCTTGGTTTGATTAAATATTTACCAGATGTAGCGCTGGTGAGTAGAGCGATTGTTGTAAAATATTAACCGTATTTTCAAGACACGTTCAAGAAGTTATTAATTTCTCGAAACCTGTTTTTATGACCAAATGGTGTAAAATTTACAATTAAGGCAACGAATTTAAATTTGTGTTAAGTTAATGTATCCTTTTATGATCCTTTTATATGAGAACATAGGGTACAGATTGTTTATCCGTATACTTTGTCTTTGTTTCACAAATTGTCTTCTTTAGTAAAAACAGTTTTCAAGGCGATTATGGTCAAGAGGATTCATCAAAAACGTAGGAATGCATCTATAAGAAATAAGTGTTGCTACGCATTCATCACTGTATCCGAGGTTTATGAGAAAAAAGTGTGGGTGATAATGGGTCTTTAAGGAAAAAGTAACTGTGTGAAAAAGTGCTGGGGGTAATGCGTCTTTGAGGCAAAAGTAACTGTGTGAAAAAGTGCAGGGGATAATGGGTCTTTGAGGCAAAGTAATTGTGTGAAAGAGAGCTGGGGATAATGGGTCTTTGAGACAAAAGTAACTGTGTGAAAAAGTGCTGGGGATAAATGGTTCTTTGAGGCAAAAGTAACTGTGAAAAAGTACTGAGGATAATGGGTCTTTGAGGCAAAAGTAACTGTGTGAAAAAGTGCAAGGAATAAATGGGTCTTTGAGGCAAAAGTAACTGTGTGAAAAAGTGAAAGACAATGGACGCATTTCTAAAAAATGGTAGATATATCCCCCATCCCCGAGGGATTTCCGCGTATGGTTCATCACTGTCAGTTGCTAAGAGGTATATCTCATATTTGTTTCATTTCATTTCATTTATTTGTTTTTCACATCATACATATATGCAAACATATATACAATATTTACATCAGTTTGAATAAATCCTTTAGTAATGATGTGAAGGATGTTGAATGTGTATGGGCACTGAGACTGGTCAAATCAAATTCTTAACGGGTGTGCAGTATTTTTTTTAAGTTAGTGGGCCCCGGTAAGCTAATTCGTGTGTGTCTTTTTCAAGACATGTAGATACTTTCGTTAATAACTGACTTGCTACAACTATGAAGGATTATTCCTTTGTAAGGGATTACTTTGTTCTGATAAATCATGACAGATAATGTTAAGGGGAAAATTTTTACTTGAAAATGAAAGCGAGAAAACTGCTTATGTCCTTTATGAGTAACTAATAGCTACAAAACATCTTTCGAAATTGCTCTTATCATCAGCACTTAGAGGATATGGTGAATGTTGTTCATTTGTTACTTTTTCCAGGCTGTTCTTAATCGGTGCCATAAGAAAAACACCACGCACAGTGGCTCCCAAAAGGTTAGTTAGTCTTTGTTTGAATACAATGTTTTAATTATGAAAATTAATACAAAATCTACAAAATTGAAAGCAAATTTGGCATGCCTTCGTTCACCTATGCAACATGAATTCCTGCCTAGTAATTCGAGAATGATAGAGGAATTTGTCACTTTAAATTTGATTTTACTTAAGAGCCTGCTGTCGTTCGTCCTCGGGAGGGGCAGGGTGGGTGGCTACCACAACATACTTCGGATCCTCTCCACCACATTTTCACTGGACATACTTCCTCTCTACCACCTGACTGCAATCACTACTAAAATTATCCAACATAAAGCTTTCGTTTTTGGAGGAATCTCAGTCAAAGCTCATTCATAGGAATCAAATCAACACCCATCGAACTGTTGCTCCACTAACTTGAAAAATTTTGTTGAATTGTCCACGTAGGAGTAAAGAGCATTTTGTCGTGGCCAATGAGCCGCTGATGTTTGAGAATAACCTTTATTTCTAATAAAAATTGTCACTCGGTTATTTCCGTGAAATATGCCCGAGAAATAAGTTTTTCCCGAAGGAGGGAAGGGGGTTCTCTGTAGCAAAGAGGCTTAGCTCGTACGTCTAAAAGTGGTTTCAGTGCAACCTGAATAACAGAAGGGTAATTTAACAGGCAGATAAGTGAATGATGCTAGTATTGCTTAAAAGCTAGGAAGTTCCTGATCGCAAACCAAAAGAACTGATTTATGGAAAGTATGCCTCACTGGGTTCAATTCCCCAAATATTAGTTTTTGAAATGGGAAATGTAATGTTATGACAGACCTGGTAACTTTATTTTTCATTATCTATTAGGCCACACCGTTCATAGTATTTCTTTTCCTTTTACCTCTGTTCACAACACGTGGCATATATTTAGTTGAGCTTTGTAAGCTCTCTGCGTTATCATGACGTCACGGTTGACAAAGATTTCCACAAATCGTTGTCTCCTCCCCTCCAGAAAGAGTTCGACTTCCGATATTTGATATGCACGAAAGAGGATCAGGTGAAGTTTCGTGCTCCCGGTGATAATACTGGACCCCTGATTGTGCTGAACGTGAGTTGTTAAAGCAGCTAATATTATTTATGGTTTAAGCTATAGTACTGAATGAGAAACTCCCTATGGTACCAATGCAAAATTAAACTAACAGGTAATTACGTATTGAGCTCTTCACTAAAATAATGAAAATGGGCGTTTTGGGATGAACGAATTAAAATTCCAGTTGAGAAATTCCCTCTACAGACAATACTATGTATCAATTCAATTTCAAGGGTTGTGTTTCCACTAGAAAATACAAAGTACTTTAAGCCCCGTGAGAAATAGTTGGACATCGGACGTTAATGTGACTGTGGGAAAACTGGCTGGTTTTTCTTTTAAAAAGGACCTGAAATCTCGAATAACAGATGCATGAGTACAGTGATAGATTTTTGTTATTTGTAATTTAGCTCCATTTTAACGTCGAAAGATTTATGGGAGTATAGAATAAATTTGTGGTTTATATTACATTTCTGTCGTCACATATACCTAGTGCTGAAGAATATTACGCCGCTTGCAGTGTGTTCAGGCTGTAGGCCTAGTTAATAAAATGATGTAGGGAAGTGAACGAAGTAAAATGTAAAACTTGTCAAGGTTTTATGATTGAATTTTGTATAAATTTGTATCTAGTGAGCCAATGCTTTTTTGGAAGTTGTTGTCTAGGTTATGTGAGCAAATTTGCCAAGAAAAGTTATTTATATGCTGAATCTGTTCCATTTTAGGAGATCTAGTCGTTGTAATACTACCTGTACAGAAATAAATAAGATTTTACCTGGCACCATCAGTCTTTTAAGATCAGACCACCATGTTTCTGTTGGTGAAAAATGTTACTTAATTTAGGCAAACTCACAATGTCTATGAAAACTAACAGCCCAAACTCTGAACGCCTTATACCGGCTGCCCACTTAGCGACCAACGGCTTGCGAGCTCTTGCGATTCCTTGCGAGCTCCTGTGACCTCGAGAAGATCGCTAATTTTCTCCCTTTATTTTACTCAGCGATCTTCTCGAGGTCGCAGGAGTTCGCAAGGAATCGCAAGAGCTCGCAAGCCTTTGGTCGCTAAGTGGGCAGCCGGCATTATTGACCACTAATTTAACAGGTTATGTTCATATTTTTACAGACCATGGTGAAACATAATCGAATAGACTTGCTTTCACATCCTGTATGCGTCAACTACCTGCACATGAAATGGTAAGTGACTGCAGTAAGCGGTAACCCGATTGAGATACTTTTATCGAGTTCAATGCTCTTGTAAAAGCCTGGGGCTGTTCAATAGCTTGTCCATTAGAAATTTCCATTTGATTACATTACCAAATAGCGGAACCTTTCAAGCAGGCAGATATTGTCGGGAAGAAACGTCAATGGCAACACGAATTGACGTTAATCCTATTAGATCGGTCTTAAAATTATCAGAAAACTATTTAATAGGCATTTGATAGGTCTAAGGGAGTACCATTTTTTCTGATACTTAATGTGATTTTACATATCGTAAGTTAGCATTTATAACTCCCTCATTCTTGTTCACTGGTACTCTCTTCGAGTATATGTAAAAATGCTTGATGTCTGACTGTCTACCGACAGCCAAATAATGAACAATGTTTTGAAGTGCAAACAAAGCATTTTAGCGCCACGAACCTAGAACTGTTAACGGCAAATGTTGCATTTCAAATGCTTGCACAAACATGGCATACAAAGAAAATACCTTAAATCATTATTAAACCATTTAGTCTCACCAATAAAATCTAGCAATAGCTTCATCTCCTCAAAATATTATGCATTACAAGATTAACGGATGTTGCATCATCTGAATTTTTGAAAGTTTGGGTGAACAAATTACTTTTGTACAACAAATAACCAAATTACTTCCTGTGAGGGCCTCATTTCCGGAAAAGAAAGGTACCTACTCCCTTATTTTGAATTGTCTATCATTCTGTATCTATTTACATTGGTTTAAAAACTGTGAATATTTTCTGTAAACCAAACCCAATTTTTCTTTTTAGTAAAAGAGGGATTATAGGAATAACGCCATGTGAAACTGAGCAAGTGAGCGGTGTGGGTTGCGGATGAAATATGCTGTTGGATTTTCTCAGATTTATAGGGGTGTAGCTGTGTTCAACATGTCACATGGAAGCAAAGTGATATTTTGTCCGAAACCCCTAAACACGACACAACCAACAAATAAATTTGCAATTAAGCAGGCTGGACAAGGCTAAAATTATGGTCAAAATTTCCCCATGTGTGATACAAGATGGATAAAAACTTCATGAAACTACTTTGTTTATTATAGAACACCTTAAAGCTTATCAAATCGTTACAAAACAGCACAGAGATATTGTCGGAAATTAACCGATTATTTTCGGTTAATCCCCCTGCAATCGATATCCTGAAATTACTGAATCCACAAGGAGTTAGAACCCTGAAGCGACACGAGACGTAATGAGAAGCATCCAGCTGTTTACTGCAGCTTAGATTCCTTACCGAATGCAAATAGAATCTATGCAATCACTTGGGCGATTGTGTGTATGTGTGTAGGTATGTGTGTTTGTGACGCTTGGCTTGTAAACACAATATCTCAAGATAGCAATGATGGATAATTTCTTTGTGTATAAAAGAATTATATTTATAGAAAGATCCCGATTGTTTTTGGTGGAGGTCTAAGGTCATGTGAGGTCACCAAAGGTAAAAAACCGAAAACCTTGTAAACACTATATCTCTAGGTAGGAAGCATGGATGCTATTCATACTTGGCGTGTAAATGTGTTAGAGTTAAAAGATAACCGATATTGATTTTGGTAAAGGTTAAAGGTTATCTGAGGTCACTGGAGATGAAAATACGAAACATCTATAAGTGTTTGTAATCACAATACCTCAAGACAGCAAAGGTGGAAAATCTTCATACTTGGTATACAAGTTTATCATATTTAGAAGAAGAACCCTACGGTTTTCGGTGGAGGTTAAGGTCATCAAAGGTCAAAATCGAGACGGTGGACGGTACCTCCAAATTGTCTCCGGTGTTTCCTAACCAACGAAAAGTTAGGGCCAATTTTTCTATCTTTCCAAAGATAATGTTATAGGAAAAAAACATTTATTTTTCACAAGCAAAACTGTTATAGTAATAAAATTACTTTAAATGACCTAACTATGAACACATGAAAGGAATGTTTTGTCTATAGCATGACTGGAAATACCATACGCTGAACGAGTTCATTGATGGCGAAGTAGATTAGAGTTCGGTTTTTCACGCAGACGGTCCGGGTAAAAACCCTCTTGGGACATTTCCTTTTCTTTTTTCATCTTTTTATTCATTTCTGGTGTGGGTCAAAGGTCATATGAGGCCAGAAAAGGTTAAGTTGTGAAACATTGTATACAAAATGATATAGTCAAGAAGTATAAATTTGAGGGATGAACCTCAGTGCAACAAATCACCCTTTTTCAGCAATGGAACCACTAAGTCTTTGGGCTTTCTGGTTTGTCTATGTATTCTCCATAAGATGTATCCTATAAGAGACAGAAACCACATCAAACAAAAAGATAAAATAGTTAATAGAGATGACAGTCACAAGAGAAGAGAAGTGATGACATGTCAAGCAGACGTACAGAAAAGGCCCTACCCACCGACCAAACAAATGAATTACTGACTGTGGTAGTAAAAGGTAGCGTCAAAGAAAGTGGTTCACTTACACAGTTGACTCCCATTATTCAAACAGTACTTCCATGTTTAAAGGGAGAGTTTAAGGTTGAATCCAGTTTTTGTCAGTTAGAAGAGTACTAAATGTAAATATTCTGATGAAATTCGCATTGAATCCGATGTGTGGTCCTCGTTTTATCGGCAGATAAATGTAACACATTTGTATTTCCGAGTGAACTTGTAGTAAGTACAAAGTGATATCATAACGTCACTCTCGTAAGAACTCTTTTGCCTTTTAAACTTAACAGTAAATTTTCCCTTCATAACATCATGTTATCCTGGTGTAAATGTATGAGAGGCGTAGGAATTTTTCGAACTTCACATTTCCTACTGGAAGCTTACATTCTTTTCAACTTAAATGTCAAAACGTGACTTGTTAAAACAAAAACTTCAAGCTCTCTTTAAGCCACAAATGTAGTAACTTCAGTTGCTGATATCTCGAAAGCAACAGGTAGGAACCGCATCAAAATTTTACCAAAATGTTAAGTAACATTTTAACTTTCACATATTTAAAGTAATACTTTGCTTAAACCTTTCCTTCAAAGAACGTCCTGTTTGCAACGATATCTTACTTAAGTTATTAATAGTTGCTACTGTGCCTAAACCGTCTTAAAATGGTTTCTATCACATCACTGATGAAATATTCCACAATTTTGCTTTTTCCAAGACCTTTATAAACCTCCACAGCAGGCGTCTGTCATGCATGTCTTCATTCTCAACTAGCTGAAATGAAAATATACTGCACATGATCTTAGTTAACCCGTGGAAAATCTTGCACAATTGTTTTCATTACATTTTCAAAGTTCCCTCGACTCTGTGGCAAAGAGGCGAAGCGGGAAACCAAACGTTAGCCCAGAAGGAGTTCTGCTCTCCATATGAACTATTTTTTCCAAAATCCCCACGACTCTCTGGCAAAGAGCCAAGGGGCCATACCAAACATTACTCCCGGAGGAGTTCTGCTCCCCTAAGGAGCTACGTCCCAGAAAGTTCTGCTCTCCAAAGGAACTATTTCCCCGCGGGAACAACAACACTTGACATTACAAACAATTATTTTTTTTAATTCCTTGGGTGGGTAGTATCAGAATGCAACGATATTCAGTAACGGTGATGAAGGCATTATTAATGTATCTCAACCATTGAAGGCCATGTAAATTCCTGCAAGGCCAGCATTTATGTGTTTTCTCATATGTGTCGTATTATTCTATAAAAACAGGCATTCCTATGGACGTCTCGTTCACGTGACCACTATGGGCGTCTATCTCCTCTTTGTTGCGTCTTTAACACTCTTCACCTTTCTCACTGATGCCAGCCCGAACACTGAAAAGATTGAACAAAATGAACTTGTTATCCCACCCACAGCCTCATATGAGCCAATCATCATCTTGAAAGTATCAGAGGTAACACTGAATATTCACCAAAGAAGCATGAATGTTCATATCTATTACATGCAGAAACGAAATTTTTATGGATACTGCTCATATTGCCATACATCCATGTACACGTATCAGGAAGTGTGTGCATCTACATCATCAGTTTCATTTTCAAAGGAAGGTTGGACGGCATTACTACACTTAAAGTTAATCGCAGTACTTGGTATCTTTAACCACGTGTTGCAGTGAAACACACGAATTGGGGAGGAAGGAGTTGAACCATTCAGTTTTAGAATCTAGCATTTGTAGGTAATTATAAACTTGGTTGGACGAAAAACTTTCAAACTGAAAGTTACTGGGGCCAAACACCTGCTCTGACGACCTTGATACAATGCACTATGTGCAACACACATGTTGACCTTATGTCTGTAGCAGGGATCTAAAATATCTGCAACTTCGTATGTATGGCCTCTATATGCAGGTGTCACACTGTCCCGAAATTGACATCAGATGGACTCACGATAAAAGGAAATTTTCGAATTCGGCTCTGATCGTAAAAACATCGGGACATTCGTGAGGACATCTTAAGCCAGCGTATGACCGCCGGTGGAGTTTCTAAGTCATCGGGAGTAGCTTCATGAGCGGTTTCAAAATCTTTGGCATATCAAAACTACCAGATAGACGCACGAATATGGAATTTGAAACTTCGGGCAAAGACAGACCCGAACTTGGTCAACAAGCCAAGCAACAGCTGAAGCAAGTACGATGCTTACAGAAGGTCACACGATGCCACCCAAACCATACAGACAAAGGCGACACGAAGGGCACACGAAGGCTACACGACGTCGTATTGAGAGTACGATGCATTTGAACTAGGTCACGAAGACGTCACGTGACCAACCGACGCTATAAAAACATTCTACTGACCGTGTAAAATTCAATTGCTGATCGGAGAAGTACATTATCAAATGCTAGAAAGGCAAATAGCGAGAAATCATATACTAAAACAAATTTTACCTGTAAGAGGAGGTGCTAGGCCTGTAAGAGTTACTGATCGTATTCTCTGAGGTGCATCAAAAGGAGCAAGGTTGCTGCCTTCTTTTTCCTGCTTGTCTCATTATCAAATTATGCCATTCTGCAAGAACTGAAGTGTACAGTTGCTCAGGACTGACTGAACGTGTGACTAAGCCCGACAGCAGGGGTGGGTAACCTTTCTTCTCTGACGGGCCGTTTTAAAGGTGATCATCCAATAAGCTATAGAGCGCAGGCAAAAGATCCCTAAACAGGCCTTGGTGGGTCTAGGGAAAGTCAAGGCAAGAACAGGAAAACTCCACCGGCGGTCATACGATGGCTTAAAATGCACTCACTAATGTCGCGATGTTTTTGCGATCAAAGCCGAATGTGAAAATTTCCTTTATCGTGTGTCCATCTGGTTTCAACTTCGGGACAGTGTGACGTTAGTATCAAGCTTCGGGAGCAACTTCGTGTGCGGTGGCAAAATCTTTGGCATGCCAAGAAATTGCCGAAGGACCTTGCGAAGGTTCTTTTTCGTGTTTGTTTCGTGTGTCCATTTTGCCCTTCGTAAGGCCATCGTGAGGGCATCTTGTCAAATCATGTCATCTTCGTCTTTACTTCGTATGATCATTGGTGCCATGGGGTATTTTTCGCCTCGCGAATACAATACGAAGGAAACAAGAAGCTGAACGGTTGTCTTAGGAAGGCAACATGACTGCCAGAAGTCCTCGCAATGCCCCCGTGTAGCCATCGTATTATGGTAGGTAAGGCCATCGTGAGGGCATCTTGTCAAATCATGTCGAGTCATCTTCGTCTTTACTTCGTGTGATCATTGGTGCCATGGGGTATTTTTCGCCTCGCAAATACAATACGAAAGAAACAAGAAGCTGAACGGTTGTCTAAGGAAGGCAACATGACTGCCTGAAGCCCTCGCAATGCCCCCGTGTAGCCATCGTATTAAGGTACGATGACATCGAGATGGGACCACGTGGACATATAAAAGGTCAGCCTGAGAGAATCAATTGCCAATACACCGACTGTTCGAACGTGCGGTCTAGTCAGTCCATTGAAGTACCGCCTCGGAGGTTGTACTTTCATGGTCCGACTGACCGAGGTAGTACTTCCATGGTCTGACCCAACAGACGCTTCCCTGTCGCTTCAATTACAATTAATCACAATTCAGTTCCTGAAGAATAGCATGTTTTGATGATGAGACAACTAGGAAAAAGAACGCAGCAGCATTGCTTCTTTATATGCACCTCAGAGAACATGATGAACACTTCTTACAGGCCCAGCACCTCCTCTTACGGGCAGGGCCAGATTTAAGCATGGGCCAGCTGGCCACGTGCCCAGGGCCCCCACAAAAAAGGGGCACCACAATATTACCTGATTTTATTTTTGGGGTAGTTTGTGGTGATCATCTGTGCTAATTTTCTTTTTGTAGGCTTACATGTACGTAAGAAGGAAATCTATGGAGTTCATTTCAAGTGGGGGGTGGAAGTGACCACAACCTTTGCCCTCCTTCCGTGACTTCACTGGTGGTTCCAATGGGGGCTAGGTGTCCATAAATTGTTTCCGAAAATTCACTGAATAATTAAGGCCCCTGTAAGGGATAAACTGCAATAGGGAGACTTTTACAGCGAATCAATAGTCAAGACTCTAAACTTAGCTAAATAACGGACGAGGCGTATGAAACTCCACAACCTATGAGAATTAAAATTTCTTGGAGAAAGATCAGCCCTACTTTTTTCTATAAATACTTGATTGCTTTATTTAAAATTTTACCTACGAAATAGCCATTTTTAGAACAAAATTAACTTCACAACTGTATACTTTTGTTGCACCAAATCGCATTCAAGGGCAATCAGTTACAGAAAAATTTTCCAAAGGACAGGGACTCACCCCTTTTGACCCCTCCCCATATTACTATATTACCATTTTGGCCCCTCCCGAGCAAAGGCCCTGGGTCAGCCAGTGCGTGAGAGCGCGCCGCTACAGTCTTGTGCATAACTATAGTCGGAGGGGCCCCCACATTTGTTTGTGCCCAGGGCTCCCAAAAAGGTAAATCCGGCCCAGCTTGCAGGTAAAAATTGTCTTATTCCACTCTATCATTTCTTCCTATTTGCTTTTCTACAATTTGACAGTGTACTTACCCAGTAGTGTAGCCAGGAATTTTTCTCTGGGAGGGCAGTGGAGGGATGGACCACTTTCATGGGAGGGGACTGAGACTGCCAATTTGCTCTACTTTTCAATGAAAATGTGTACTTTTCCGTATTTTGTAGTTTCTAGTGGGAGCTTCGGGGGCTTGAAGGTTTCCTCAAGGGTTCTCCTCCCAAGAATCTCCGATCAGCAATTGAATTTCCCGCAGAAACAAAGTC
Organism: Holothuria glaberrima; assembly: GCA_009936505.3. Classification (NCBI taxonomy): domain Eukaryota; kingdom Metazoa; phylum Echinodermata; class Holothuroidea; order Aspidochirotida; family Holothuriidae; genus Holothuria; species Holothuria glaberrima. The sequence goes on from WURT03095580.1 coordinate 17,707, forward strand.
GGCTTGTTAACTGGTCCACCCCAGGGCGCTTCAGTCCGGCGCGCATCCAACTTCGTCGGCTGGGCAATTGATTTTAGAGGCAAGTCAAATGCCAAGTGGGAGGAAAACCGGAGTATCAGGAGAAAAACCCATGTACATCGATCAGGATCCGAACCCATGCATATGTGAAACATTGATGTACAGCAGCTGGAATAGGCCACTCTGCCACTCGACGACCCACGTTCGGTAGAAGGGTTTCATAACATCGGTAGGTAAAGTGTCGGGTTCGTCAGTCCGTCGGGTATAAACTTCTATAAAAAAAAATTAACATGTTCGTGTTGCTTTCGTCAAGGTTTGGGTGCCAACGGGTGACCTTCTGTAGGCATCGTACTTGCTTCGGCTGTTGAATAGCTGTTTACCACGTTCGGGGCTATCTTCGCCCGAAATTCAATATTCGTGTGTCCATCCATGGAAGTACTACATCGGAGGTAGTACTTCCATGGTCCATCTGGTGTCAATTTTGGGACGGTTTGACGCCAGTATGTTAGATGGAAAAGCTTCATCCAACCTGTATATTATGCTTTCCATCTTCTGGGGATCATGGTCGGTGTGACTTCATCAACAAAAATACGTATCAATCAATTGTTTGAAATTGTGTATACTATTGTAAACAATACCAACGAATGTCAGAGATTCTGAGTCATATAGCTACCTTTGTTCAACGTTGTCTCTTCCATCACTGTCGTACGATTACCCAAATTAAAAAAAAAAACGACCATGATGGGTCTTATTTCAGTTTATCACCTCTCTGTTCCATGCTTCTCTATTGTCGTAACAAATGAACGAGTAACATGATATTTTCTTATTTCCCCAGTTTACAAAGTTTCATTTCTTCATCGTCTGGTTTATTACGATATTTTCCATCTTTAACATCTTGAAGGAAGTCGGTCAGTTTCTCCATCAGGTAAACATCGCCATCTTTTAGGCTTAATTGATCAATTCTTCACCGTTGGTGCCAGTTATTATAACTTGTAATGAGAGTACTCTTTCCAAACAAAGACTTCCCCAAACACACACAGTACATGCCATAATGAAAATAGGTAAACAAACTGCAGTTAACAAGCTGGACAAAAATATTGTTGTTTCGTCCTCTGCAGTTACATTTATGTCCCTTTAGGAACTGTAAAATATGTGAAGAATGAAATGAAGGATATATCGTGGTCTACTTTTATATAAGAGTTACATTAGTAGCTGTTGAGTCTGGCCAATAATATAGAAATCACCCTTTTATTTCTCTTTATATGGTAGCTTTAGTGTTACATCTGTAGCTGGCATTTCTGGCAAACAGGAAATCACAGTTAGCCTATTGCGTCTTCTGTGGTTACATGAGTGGTTGTGTGTTAACATACGGTGGTAAAACATTTGGTAATGATGTTGGTTATATGATTTTCTGTTCGATCACGTTGAAAATTTCTCTGTTTACAGACTTCCGTTCGAGAGCTACCAGAGTCATAAAATTATTTAGAATCACAATCATAATGAACTTACAGCAGTTTGCCCCCAAACTACTTTTCCAGGTATGGAGGCGCTATGTTTAACTCTACAGAAACCTAAAATTGAATTTGAGTATAGAAAAGCTGGTTATAACAGATGTTGAAAGTTTCATCTGAGAGAATTAAAATAAGTAATCTGACAGCTTAATCTGTTGGTATAGTGCCACTTTTACTGTATCGAGTATTTTAGTTGAATCAATGCCGCTAGATTTGCGTTCAGCAATAATTATGTTGAATCACCTGATAAATCAAAATCCCGGTATATGCCTCTCTGGCTGGATTTTTATCTTACGTATATCATGCGTCATTGTAGCACAAGGCTCTCCTACACCCTGCTTCTCTGCACTATTCCAATTAACACCTCTGGGTTAGACTGTAATGTTTTAATACACATAGGCTTAAGAAAAAGGGGAGGCGCGGGGTCGGCCCCACTCTTAAGAGCCCGGGGCGAAAAACCCCTTCGACTCCCACTCTCAAGTATAGGTGACGTAATTTATGTTACTTGCAACACGCCAGCATGAAGGTAGGAAAGGTGTTACTTTTCATTTTATTTTTTCAGAAATCACTTCTTCTCACATTGGTTATGCTGTAATTTTGTTGGTTGGTTTTTTGACATATAAACATCTTATCACATGTAACTAAAATTTACAACTACCGTACCAAGTTTATCAGGGGTGAATGGAGAACACCTGGCCGGGACGGCCAGCAGGACGGATGTAGTCTGCGTTTGAAAAGATCATTCACATGGGCCGCGAGACAATTCAGTATTGCAATTTCACTAAATAATGATGTTATAACTACATTTATAGCACCATTTAACCAGATGTGGCACAAGAAGGGGGACAGGGGCCTTGGTGTCCACGTCGGAGAATTTTCCAATTTTGTCCGGAGCGCGAGTCAAGCTACTGGTTACCATAGAGAGTGATCAGTAGTCACTACCAGACTACGGTTTACCTTTCGTTGCTTTCAAGGAGCGCAGATACCTATACGAAATTTTCTGAGTGCTTAGCGTAGTGCTTTCATGTAGTACGTAGCTGGCCTTCCACCTTTCCAAGAAACCTAGGCATACAATTATTCTGTATACTTAGTTTTACACGGTTCCCCCTCGATCGCATAGTTATTCTCTTGTACGGGTGCGCGGCATAGTACAAAACAAGTGATCCCCCAAAATCGAGCAGGATCGATTTTCAGTCACCAACATTATTAGAAATGTTTCAAAATGTATTTCATATTTGCAGACAAAATTTATATAAAAAAAACTTAAACAGCACTATACTGCTGTGTAATGGACTGTCAGTGGAGTACTAACAAAGCTGACTTCTCATGACGAAAAAGTGTTCATGTTCCTTGTTTTGTTCACAAAACATTTTGGTTTCCTCGATGTTAGAAAATAATAATACCTTGTGCATGAACGCAAGTGAGTAGATACTATAAAAAATACCACCATTTTGCAGCTAAGCTCCTTCTAAGGGCGAAAAATTTCAAAGGGGAGGGGCGCACCTCTCCTACCAGATCTCTCCCCAAGGTTGATAGAATGGAATGTCCAAATTGTCTTTGACAAAGAAAGTCCCCCACCAGTATAATGCTTGTAAAGAAACGTTAACTAATAACCTTTCTTTTGGAGTTATACTTAATTTCTTAAGCAAAAGATCTTCAAATGAAAGTATTTAGCTACATCTATATGGTAAAGGAAGTGCAATTTTCTGCCATCTGGGCACCATTTCGAGAGACAAGTTTCGAGGTAAGCTGCTCGCCAACTCATGGTGCCACTCAGCGTTGACCGTGTAGAAAATTCTTCAAGAGGCCACTGACCATAAACTTTGCTTCCCCCCCCCCCTCCTCCACTCACAACTACACTCCTACGTCTACAGCTCAATGCTAGTGCAGTATGATGTTGGCAAATTGTTGTTGGGGAATTAGTTGTGGTCATTACTGTCTTGAAGTTTCTTTGCTCGAAAGATGAAGGTAGAGGTAACTACTCTGGGGACAGGTGGAAAGAGCTGCAGACGTGCAACATTGGGCTAATGGATCTTCTAGCGACATGTAAAATTTTGACAGAATATACAGTTCCATAGTTCGTGGAACACTAAATGCTTAAAACTCTGTGGCAACTCTTAAAAGAAACCTGGCGGGAGTAGTGTTATAGGATTAAATATCAGAATGAAGAAAGCTTCTGTTGAGATTTTGAGTCATTTTATCGAAGGCATTAATTGAAACCAAACCTACCATTCAAATTTTTAATTTAGTATTTTAGTACATACTTCAAACCATATACGCAACTTATACATGTCTGTGAATAGGACTTTTGAGGAACAGAGATTTAAGCGCGGGTCACACTACAGCGATTTCGGATCGGATTACGGTCCGATTTTTTTTAGTTTTAGTTAGAATCTTCTCCATCTCTGGTCGGAGGGAACCAAAAATTTGCCACTCTGTGTAAATATATGATTTGTATCACATGACTATGAAAAAGAAATGTATACTTATTATTTCGTGACGTCACATCGACGGACAGCTTTTATCGGACACGCGTAGTCCGATAAAAGCTGTCTGTCGATGTGACGTCACGAAATAATTAGGTTACATTTCATTAACATAGTCCTCTGATACAAATCATATATTTACACAGAGTGGCAAAGTTTTGGTTCCCTCCGACCAGAGATGGAGAAGATTCTAACTAAAACTCAAAAAAATCGGACTGTAATCCGATCCGAAATCGCTGTAGTGTGACCCGCGCTTAAGGAACCTGTTGTAACCAAAGTGAAAAGAGGTGAAAAAACTGAAAAACCTCTCTTAATTTCCTTTTCTTCTAGCGGCAAAAATATCTCACCGAAATTACAAATATTTTTGAATGGGTTCTTTATATTACGTCCATTCTCTTCGTGGGTCCATGTTTACTGCACCATGAGTATTCTTTTCAATGGCCATGCGGGGCGATCGCTGTTTTTCTGGCTTGGTTCAACTTTCTGCTGTATCTACAGAGGTAAGCAAAAGAACAACTTTTTGTTCCTACAGGTATAGATTAGAGCACAAAGCAGATTAGTGCCATACCAAAATTTATGAATTTTAAATCGTAATTCCGAATTATTCATTCGTGACAACTTATTACCTTATAATTATGAATGTAGTTATTTCGTAAGTACGAATTATCAATTCTTAAGAATGAAATAAGTATGCATAAGAAAAACTAATTTGAAAGAAAGAGTTAATCTTGTAATTACGAACTAATTTTTGGAAAGATGATTATTTGTTAATGTGATTGATTAATTCGTCCAAACTAAAAAGTGTGTAACAGGAAATCATTAGACAAGTACAGATTAAAACCTACAAGCTACAGAGAGAAGCCCAAGAGTAGCTAATTACTCTTGCCCATTGGCCGTAACGTCTGCTAAACGGCCGTAACGTCTTTGATAAGTCCTACACGATTCATTACATCTAAAGGTTTCCAAGCCCCCTTTTGCCTTTACGGTGTACAAATCCTTCTAGGTAAGCTAATTACTCATTTAACACGTATTTAACATTTTTCAAAACTGTCAGAGTAACTCTGCCTAAAGTTACGAATTCCACAGATGTTCTACATAGAGTTAACATAAATTAAAAGTGTCTTAAGAATTGGTTTTATTTCACTCATTTTCTTTAACAGATTTGATATTTTTGGTATCTACGTGGTGATGTTCCTGGAGATCTTGAGAACACTATGCCAGGTTCTTCTGGTCTTCTCCATCCTCATCATAGCCTTTGCTCTCACATTCCACATTCTGCTTCCCCTAGAGGTAAATTTACAACAACAAAATAAGTTGAAAACGTAATATTTTAAGAGATGAGGAGAAGCGGAAAGTCAAGAAGGGCATTCTGAATTGTCTAAATTATATTTTATGGGAGAAACTTCGATATTAAACAAAATGCTACAATCAGGAAAAAAGGAAATATTTCCGTATTACAATTGTACCAACATAAAAGATGCTTTATCATTAGACTCTACACTTAAAGTTTTGTAGCCTACGATTTTGTTTCGTCTGAGTGAGGTTATATATGCCAGTCTGGCCAAAACTGCTCAATTCTGCGCCATGTATGTTTACGTGCACTTCAAGCATTGGCTACTCACATTATTTATATCATACTATTTCAGTTTAAAAATATAATTGACTAACTTTGTAATTCGAAGCTACACTTATCAAGTGGTTTAAAAGTCAGGAATTCACGTAGCGCGATGTTATGCTTCCTAACTGTCTTTTGTTTTGCATTAATAATGTAAGTCAGAATCTCATTATTACCAAAATTTTCATCATAATTTTTTTGAAAGTAATTTGCATCCCTTTGTATTCTTATGGGTACTTGAAGCCATTTATCCTCGGTGTAGTGTTTCACGTTTCACACTATCGTTCCTAGTTGGAGTTTACAACGTTTGAGTAAACAAATTTCCTTTTTGGTTTCTCCAGAGGAACTTTCGATTTCACCTGGGAATAGTTGTTTTACTAGGGGACGTGTCGTCGCGAACTTTTGCCAGCATGTTACAGATCGTGTAGTAAAATTACTTCATCGTGCACTCATCAGCGTTATATCAGAGGTGCTGATGGGGAGGGGGTGGGAGCGGTCTGCCCTTTCAAAATTACTTCCCATACGAGCGTGCATGCGCAACAAAAGAGGTCACTCATGCAGAGGCTTCCCAATTTAGTCTGTTGATGTTTTGTGAAATTTCAGCAAATATTTATTGACAATTATGCCATAGGAAGTACATGTTACTTTTCGTTAGTCTTCTCAAAAAATAACATCATTTTTTTTTTTTTTTTTGTATTTTATCAGGAAAATAAAGCTCACAATACCCCTGCTGCATCACTCCTACGAGTAGCTCTACCTTTTCTTCTCGGCGAGCTTGATTTTGTGGGCTCGTTTGTTGAACCAAGCACAGACGAAAATAGCTTAACGTTACCATACCCTGTACTAACCTTCATCTTTCTCTCTGGACTAGTTCTTTTGCTTCCTATACTGCTTATTAACTTATTGGTAAGTAATATAAGACTGGGGCTATGAATATTGTACAAAAATGTATGAACAGTCATTTTGAAAAATGATACTAAGAACTATGATTTTGTTTTAATTATGCAGCTGAAATGCAAAGCCGTTGTAATGCTTTTAAATTTTGGTTCTCCTTGCAACAAGACCTTACTACATTTTCATGAGACTGGGGTGAGTTACGTCGCTATCGGCCTTAAGGAGCCAGGTACGATCAAGCGCCACGGTCTCATTTTATTTTATCAAGTATGAAAAAAGCACAAGCTTATAAGACACGACAATTACCTACTACAAAAGGATACCAACAGTAGGGGACTTCAGGCTTGTAAGCAGCACTCCATGTATACAGGGGAATGGTGATACGTTTAAGGTGACATTTACTCCTATTTAGAAGTCGCTCTATAATCATTTTATTTTCCGCCTTACTGCCAGACCCTCCTGTTTGGTCCTCAGTTTGATTTCGCAAGATTCACATAGAAGGTTTCACCGGTATCCCCTTCCCCACCCCTCCTCCGTCCCTACTACCGTTATCTTAACTCTACTTGGGTATACGGTATAATAATGATGCTATTTTCTTGCAATAGATTGGTCTCGCTGTCGGAGATATTGCCTCCATGCAACGAAACGCACAGTTAAAACGACTAGCCATGCAAGTCGAGTTGCATACAGACCTGGAACAGAAGCTTCCGAATAGCATTTTAAAAGCAGGCGACAAGGAACACTACACTGTACAAAGCAATTGCGCAAAGTTCTACCTAGTACAGGTAAGATTCGTTTGATGTTTTGAAGATAACATGCTGGTTTCGAATGAAATATGAAATTATGTCTGCATTTGTCAATTCGGCGTTTACAAGTTCATATTTGGGGCATAAATAATTTATATAGAAGACAAAGCACCCCTTTTCTCCTCTTCCAGCTTTGGGAAAAGCTTAGGGCAACAAAATCTGGACTGGAGTCATTTTACGGCCACACATCTGAGATGGACAACGAAGAGGCCCAGAATGATCCGCAACTGGCAGCGTTGAAAGTAGAGCTGAATGACCAAAAGAGAAGGTAAAACTCTTATAGCTCAGTACTTATGTATATACCTCTGTCAATACCCAGCCGAACTCGATGGAACGTAAAATTTGTGACTGTATATGATCTAATATCAAGAGTTACACGTGTATTCATTTCTTGCAATAACTACGTTAAGTTTATAACCGATATCGACATCCATGAGCAAATGTCGAAGGTTAATAGGAAGGAAACATATCCCCAATTTTAAAGATGTTCCCCCTTGCCTAAAAAGTACAATATATCGTTGGCTTAACACTACACTCCCTTAACTTTTTAACACGGATGTGCTCCATGAACAACATTTTAAATTAGTGCTGTTGAAGAGAAGTATTAACAGTAAGTCTTTCAAAGCCGACACCTTATACTTTCTTATCACGTTTGTTAGGTGGACTGAAGTTAAGACACAGCTCGATCGGCAACATGATATGTTAAAACTCATCCTCCAGAAGATGGAGATACAGTCAGAGGCAGAAGAAAGAGATGAGGGCGTCGGGCCTGGTTACGGAGTTGGAGAACGGTAAGAAAAACCCTTCCATCTTCGACTTCACTTCGATCACATTTCTTTCAAAATTAGGTCATCCGTCGGCTAACTTTAAAGGGTATCCCACTGCCGTTTTAAGAAGATCCTAAACTAGGCTTTCACACCAATATGTTGTTTATTTTAAAGTGAGATCCTCTTTGAAAATTGATAAATTATTTTGAAAGTTATTCTTGTCAAGGGAAGATTTACAGTTGGTTCAAACAAGATGTTATTGTATAGCTGCAGAATGATTCAAAAATCTTTAATTCATTGGGTAAGATCGATGTATTTATTTTGCTCTTTAAACTTAACTCTGGTGCAACATTGAGTAACATTCATTGTAGGCCGAGCTCAAATGTTTGTGAGGATGAAGCTTGCAATTAAAAAAGTGCCAACCTATATCATTTACATGTGTTAAAATTACAATAATAAATATTAATGTTAAATGAGTCTTGCTGTAACGATATCGCCGATTTCACAGAATGCAATACCAGCCCAAATAAATGTTTTCTCCTCGAACAAAATTTCAAGTTCTGCATGCTGTTTAGGTAGGTTTGCACCATGAGTAAAATCCTGATTTTGAAGAACTTCAAACGGCATCACATTGATTAACCTTGAACTCAAAGGTTCAAGCCCAGAACGTTTAGACTCATTTAGTGTTTACAAACAAAGACGTCACTGCGTGTCGGTTGAAGAGTTAATAGGGCGAGCTTACGCTGTCGTCACAGTGCAAAATAGATTTCAATTCGTCTATTTTCTGCGTGCAATCGCACAAACGTTTACACACGCAACACCTAAAATACACGCATGTGCGTTTGCGCATGCTCTATGCCAACCAATGCCAACCAGTGACGTAACCGTGAACAGCCTAATAGTGCGTAAGTATGCGCACCAGTGAATGAACGTGGGTGTGCCAGTTAGTCCATTTACCGTTACTTCACTGTAGGCACTGTCGTCGTCTTCGTCGGTGATGTTACAACGGTGCTTATAGCATTTGTTTGTAAACTTGAATGAATCTATACTTCAAAATAGGGGTACGATTTGTGCATAAAATGTGGTATTTTGCTGGTCCTATATATGTTGTCAGTAAGAGATCCTAATTTATCACTGGTTAAGTAAGTAACTACTTGGCTATAGATTTACACCTACCTCCATTATTGAGGTGCCCTGTATTCCTACTGTACTGCATGTTCGTTGGCGTGTGTAGTACGCTCAATCCATGACTTGTTTTATATTCTTAAAATGTACAAATATTTACTCATTTTTCTCTTTCCACAGTATGAGACCTGGTAGTGATACCGTCTGGAGCTTTCAGGATATCGTCTGTCGAAGAGAACCTAAGAGTCAGAAAAACTATCCAAAAATTTTGGAACTCTGATCAGGGAGTTGCTGTTTGCTAATTCCTGCTCTGATTACTATAGTCTACGAAATACATTGCACAATTCATTATAGTTTACTTGTAACAAAAACAAAGATGAGGAACATTTAACGAAAAATTATTTGTACCGTCAATTGCCCACAATTTAAAAAACAACTTTAAAATAGAAAAATTTTCCCAACGTTTCATAGTCTCATAATCATGTGTTGCAACATGTTTTTGCACACTTTCTCCCGGTGTATATAATAATCGTGCTAGTGATTGTGTTTAAATGCACCAATCATACCACCCAGCCTACTTGGCTAGTAGTATCATGCCTTGTTACCCCGCAAGAGCAAGTTTATGTTCTGCTTGTAACACCTCACGCCTTGCTGAACATAACATTCGGAGATATTTTCATTCAGATGCCTGTAAGCCCTTTGTTATGCTGTATCCCGGATTTGGAATGATTTGAAATCCAGACTTTGAGGCTCGAAGTCCTCACTCGCAACTGGAACTTTGAAGACTTACCAGTGGTGTACGTTGAAAGTATGTTACTTCTGTACTGCTCACCGTACCTCTTTCTTCATTGTTAATGTTTGCGTATTTGATTGTATTTCTAAGCGCCCCAAGTTTTCAACTTTTCCCAAGAAAGATCCGAATTGATCAAACGTTCTTCAAAGGATAACAGCCAAAAATTAACGGACTCGCTGAAAGCAGCAAAGACAATTTCTTTCGCCATGTTTTGGCCACTCATTGCCTTCGTCGGGGCTGCGGGCGCTGATTCAGCCACCCCTGTCGAGGGGAAATCCTGGCGCCACCTTTGCATTAATGTTTGACGTATTAAATGATAAAAATATCCATGGTCAGTGGGGAGATAGATGCAAAAGTGACTTTTACATATTAATATGGACTAGCAACTGATATTCATATGTAAACCAAGATTTCTAACGCCAGAAACATACTTAAGTTGTTATGAATGGGCTCGTTTAAAATAGCAAGTATTACAAGTAGGTCTAATCTAACATGTCGGGACCTAAAGATCGTATCTATAGAAAAAGAGCTTCCTCTCTGCAACATCTCGTTTTCTATGTATATGAAAAGTACGCAACTAGAAAGGAAATAGAGAAATTGTCTGTCGTCCAATACATTCCTCCTTTTGAGTCACTTATTCCCCCCCCCCTCCCCCTCCTGCCGTTTATTTCTTAATGCAAATGACTGGCTCATCAATGGCATGCTGGCAGTGCACTGTTGCTTACTATTAGCAGAGTTGACCAATTTTCTAATCGAAACATGACGGCGATACATAAAAGGTAAAAATATGCAAAGCTAGGAAAGTTTGCTGTAAATTTATTCCTCCAAAAAATCAATGTTCATTGCCTTTAAAGTACGATGGATGCAATGAATTATGTACTGTATTCGAAGGTTTTAGCAATATATGTGCTATGTTTTACTTGATTTTTTTTATTTAGTTGTTGCTGGGATCCTTGCTTCACAAAATGTCGGACAAAAGCTTTATGTGGATTTTTAATAAATAAACAGATGTAAATACAAATTCTATTTCATTGAGAGTCCTTTGGATTGGTAACTGTGACTACCTGTATGTATAGGAAATTTACTACTTCAAAAAATAACTCTAATTATCAGATAAATAGGATGATAAACAGCATGTTCCTCCGAGGTCCTATAGCTGGCTGAGAGCACATACACGTTTTCGCAGGTGGGAAATATCACCGATTATTATGAGGAAGGTCTGGAATGTAACGATGACCGGTAGTGACCATTTGTAGTATTCATATGCTAAAATATCACACACATCGCTTTTACTGGCAAAAACTAGTTATGAACAAAATAAAGATCTGCGAACATACGGTTGATACTGTGAAATGGCTTAATTGTATTTATTCATTGTGATCTTATGGATCGCTTGTAACTTATAAGCATACAGATTATAGTATTTGTTCTTTCGGCAAAATATATTTTTCCATTGATTTAAGCACAGAATTTGATCCGTTAATAAACGCTGCATTTCTGTAGAAACGTTCAAAGTGCGCAAACTATAACCCTGCAAAAATTATTGTAATATGTTTGAGCTTAAAAGATAGTTTCAAGACGTTTCCCCTCCACCCTTTCCTCAATGCCCAGGAAAATGGATTACATTTTTTAAGTACCTTACGTGGCACTCGCATTCAAAACAACATTGAGAGGGGTGCGAGCACTTAGTGTCCTAAATAATTTTCTTCAAAAATGCAAAATGTTACTAGGACAGTTTTGGGCATGTAAAATACTTTCAGAATGTTTTCTCCCGTCATCCATCCCCCAATGTTAGTTTATCAAGGCACGCGCTATTTTCTGGAGCAATAAGTGACATTAATATTCGCCATCAAAGCGACCTTCCCCTCGACTCTCTGGCGAAGAGCCGAAGCGAGAAAGCCAAGAAAGCCCCGCTTCCCAAAGAAGCTACGTCCCCAAGGAACAACTTAGAACATGAAGAACCTCTTGACCTTCAGACTTCTACATCATTGTAAAGGGATGCCAGGACTATAAGCGTCCCAGACAATTTTTCCACGACTCTCTGAGTCTCTTTACAAAGATATAAAAAGGAGAAGATTTCATTAAGAAGGGGCCTAATTGAGTTGCGTTACTTTAAGGAAACTGTTTTATTAATCGAAGCCACAGCTTCGATTGTAGGGATTGCAGATTCTTCCACGTGATTTTCAGCCTCTATATGCGTTGGGGCGCATGAATATTACATGAGTTTTTCGTTTCAATACAACGAGCAATCGCATGCTCTTTTGTACGGTGGAACAGCCGGGCAGTCATGTTAAATATTTCACAACGGGGATTTTCAACACGACTTAACTATTTCAATAAAAGGGGATCTTTTCGCATTACTGCTGTAGTAAATTAGTAATGTGAAAATACAAAAAGAGACCCTCATTCAAAGGAATCGTTTTGCATGAAAAGCTACTTTTCTGGTTAAGAAAAGGTGTAAAGTATTTTGTAAGCCAAAATGCCTGTAATTTCTGGGCTTCGATTAGTACTTGCCCTGCAGGTACATTGTTCTAGATGTTTCTGGAATTACATCTGTGAATCGAACTAGTTTACAAGAAAAGTGGAATGAAAATGTTGCAGTGAACGAGCCTAGGACATTGCTAGTGCAGTAAGAAACAACTATCAAGGACTGACGAAGGAAAGAGTAGAAACAACAGTATTTGAGTAGAGTTGTTCTCTCCAATATCTATATAGCCAAAAATGGTTATAGTTTTTCCTAAAAGAACAAGAAATTACATTATAAAGTTGCGTTTAAAGTACTTGCGTATGTAGACAAGTGCCCAGGCGGTGAAGAATAAACTAGCGCTGTCAACATTACAGCCAAGGTCCTTTCCTGGATAACGAGCGGGTAACCCTACATGCAACCGTCACTTTTCTTCTATATATTATCACTGGATGGCATGATGAAGACGTTAAACGTGGAAAATTCGGAGACGCTTATTCCGGATCTATATTCGAGTATGAAACGTTTGCACGAAACGTATAAGTAGGGGGAAAGTATCCATTAAGTGTTAGTTTTAGTTTAGTTTAGTTTATTTCCCCCTTAATACCTCCTCGGAGGTGTGAGAGTCAATACATACAAATAAAGATACACAGTATTATACAAAAAGCCGGAAAATCAACAATACACAAGTAATCATACAAGCAATTTAGTACATACAACAACAAAACTAACTTGAACCTAGTCAC
>WURT03095581.1:0-12570 GCA_009936505.3 Holothuria glaberrima
TGACTGATAATTGAGAAATGTTTCTTCCATTCTAGACTGGTGTAGCAGACTGATTCTTGAAGACCAGTCTGAAGCAGGCACAGGATTTGGCCTCACATTCAGCCTCACATTCTGAAGCTAGCACAGGATTCGGCCTCACATTCGACCTCAGATTCGGCCACTTTCTCTGGCTAGCAGACTAATCTAACTCCTCTAACAAATGTTTTACTTCCTTCTAAACCAAGCTTGAATACTTTGCCATACTCATCATCAATTGACATGATGTACTTATTTGTAATTTTCTCTCTTCAGTATTTTTTTATTCAAAGGAAGGAAGTAACATATTATGCTTTTCTCTCTCAACTAAACCAACTTAGAAATCTCCCTCAGAAAGAGTTCAGTTTGGTTGTGTTCAAATAACCCCATCAATATTTTGACAATCTCAATGCTTTTATTTCTCATTGTTATATTTATTTAAGGTTTTGTCAACATGAAAATCAAAATGCAAATATTGCACAAAGGATAACCAGCATCTTGTGTGGGCATTTCCAGTGATGTAATTTTAGGAATGTGTCTTACAAGCAACACTTTTTGCCATTACTTCTACAAGGGTACCCATAATCCTCTAAAGTAAAACTGTCTTTGAGTCCAGAATATTAACAGTTCCTCACACACTGCTAATCACTTTCACTACTCTTCACTTACCAACTGTCTGTATCATTTGAGTGTTGGCTATAACCACGGTTGTAATTGCTGATCATACCAAAAACAATATGACAAAAATGGGGAAAAAACAAAAAGCAAATTTTGTTGAATAGGATGCACCGCATCTGGATAAGACAAACTACCATAGGGACACAACTAGAAAAGTCGAAAAGTTCTAGGGTTTTGAAAAAACAACAACAAAAAAATAACAAAGAATATCTGCGTTAGAATTCCTAGATGAAAATGAACATCTTATAATATTTGGGGAAGATGTGTTAGACAAAAAATGACATTGTTCTCAAACACCTTCCATTAGTTTGTAGTGAATACAACATCAACATAACAAAAGGTACAAAACAAAGGTTAAGGTCAAAAATTATAAGCAAAGGACAGGCCAGGGGAAGAAGGTACATTTTGTTGCTGGTCTGTGATCACCTCCCAAAAGGTTTCCCATACAATATAAAATTTTCTAAAGATGGCCATTTTGAGAAAAAAGATTTACCCCTACCACTGAGATCTTTAAGATGAAGTATGATGTATGAATGTAACTTACAATATGAGCAAGGTCCCTGGAATATTTTGGTTAGTAAACGAGCCAGGTAGGGTGCATCATATATGGTGTGGGTATTACTCTTAATGACAGGGTTTTTGCCTGATATATACCCTGCCATCTAGTGAAATATGGACAAATAACCCAGGACAGGAGTCAATTTGACTAAGAACTTACCATGAAAAATAGACCTTGGGCTGTTCTGATTGCTGTCTGATTGCAGCATGGTTAACGTAATTTCTAACAGATAAAATGAAACTACCTTAATGGACACTGGACTTCAAAAACACAAAAAAAACTTCCCTGGTTAAAGAAACACTTCTAAAAAACAGAAGCTTAAAAGCATTACCACACATCACTGAGAACACCTAATGAAGATGTTGTAACTTTGTCTTCGGACATTTCTTGAAATATTCTTCACTGTGCAATATTTTGGTGAAAGGTGTACGCAGGTAATTACCAAACATTTACAGATAACCTAGTAAAGCACAGTGAAGCAGGAAGGGGTGGGGGGTAGTGGTTGCTTGGGGCTAAAAGATGCATCCATCCTCACTACGAAAACCCCTCGTTTTCGACAAAAGGATGCCTTGTTATGATTCCTTACCAATTTGCTGACATGTAAGTAATTATACCAAGTCAAGAGGTAGCCTAAATGTACAGGCTTTTATAGTCTTTGACCTCACTGTACTGAAATGACTGAGTCTTAGTGGCAAGTATGCTCATCAGAGTTCTTGGCTACACCCTTTATGAAAATGCTATCAATTAATTTACACAGGTCAATGGCAAGTGACTCGGTCCCCCCCCCCCCCCAAACTCTCACCACAAGGCAAACCAGGAGACCTTGTCCAAGGGAAGAAGTAAATAGGATGCTGTACAGCTTTATCAAATCCCACTGTTAAGGGATATAGCTGGCTACTGAGCCTGTCAGCTGTTCATTCAAATAAATTATAAATTGTGAGACACTAACTTGTGATAGAACTGGATCTTAAAGTGCATTCAACCCAACTGAATTTATACACAGTGTGAACAGGAGGGTGTGGGGTGGGGGTGGCTCATAAAATGTTTACTGTGTGTGGTAGTAACACCAAACACAACTGGGAATAGTTTGATTTTAAGGATTCTATAGGTAGTTACAGTACAATATTTTCCAGTGCTTGGCTAAAATTCTAGAAGTGGCAAAATTAAAATTCTGGTCCTTTTGCAACCATCTTTCAAGTGAAAAAAATGCACCCCAGTTTATATCTTCTTAAATAAGATGTGATAATTATAAACAGAGATTGGTGTATCAAATGCTTGTGCTTGAAATGTTTGCATGGCATCAAGTAAAACCACAAACCCAACAAAACTTGATAAACTGGAAACAAAAAAAATGTTAAACTTTATGTTTTAGAGTGGTTTAAACTCGTAAACAACACCCCCCCCCCCCCAATGTCACAAGACTCCAAGCACATTATATCTTTCCAAAATTTCTAAAAGTGTCAGAGGCCGTTCCAAAGTTCCCATCAACTAGGATTATTTTGTTTCAAACTTTAAACACATGGCTAGTCTAACTACATGTAACATGTCTAGGTTAATTTTCTTAAGTCTGCAAAATGCATTTTGTTTTTTCAAATTTGACAATAACCCATATTCCTTTGCTGCTCACAGTTTGATGAGCACTTGTCTATTCTAGAGAAATGCCGACTCAATTTCCCTTTCCCTACCTGAAAAATGTAGTATAACCAAAAGTCTAATCTACCAGCAAAATTAAAATAAATATTTGCATATTCAAGGATGCTCTCTACAGGCTCACTGTTTATTGGTGCTTGATGCGAGATCAGCCAATCACATGCACCATGCAGCTGCTCTCACCACTTGGTCGGATATTTCACCCCGTTTTTCAACAAATGATGGTTATTTATTAAATTGCGAGGAGCTGGCGTTGGTCTTCGTGGAACGGTCGGTCTCCTTCTACTTCTAAAACTAGAAATGTTGCAAACATTTGGACAGGCACTACAGCATCCAATCACTTCAAAATCATTCTGATAGATCAACTAAATTCATATGTGAAATAGTTTGTGAGTCTCTCTTTTCACATCACATATTGTCAAATTTTTCTTATGTTTATTCATGATAAAGATGTAAAGCAGAAGTTGAAAACTGCTGGGAATTGTGTTTTTTTTTCAATACTTAATACACACTAGTAGGTAAAACTTCTGACTATGACCAGATTAACAGCTACTGACATACTAGAAATTTATGCATTTTTATGTAACAATATTTTCTCAATAAACAAATTATTTCGCAGGAGGTGAAGGATTATTTCTCCTCGATCTCCTCACCTGTTTTGAACATGTTTTTTTAATAATTCTATGAAAGTTGACATAAAAATTAAAATTATCTAGTTTTAATATGACTTTGTAACTTGTTTGCTATGCATATGATGGTAGCAGACAAAATAATTTGAGGGTGGTGGGGGGGAGGCAATACCATGTCACCAACATGTTCTTGTGCAAGAATAACTCAATACAATTGTAGGACAAGAGGTTCGGGGAGGGGGGTGGGACAAACAGCCCTGTCCCACATACCCTGCCCCCACACACTCCTTACACCTGCTTCCACATGAATGGTTCCAATGGTCCTAGGTATCTGCCTCTCTTTAAATTTGTCACAAAAAAACTTATCCAGATGTGACACAAATGATTTAATTGGGTGGGTGAAGGAGTAGAGAGAGAAGGAAGGAAACAACTCATCACAGAAGATCTTACAGTGGGGGAGGAAAACTGAATCAGCTTTTAAATGTTCTGTATTGAAATAGGGGCTTGTTCTAGAAGGGGAAATCTACACAAATTCTTCACATTTACACTGGGGTCACAAAAAAATGAGGTCAGTTAGTTGAAATATTTGAGTATTAAATTGAACAAACAAACATGAAAAAGTTTGCAATGACCTTAATAGTAATGTTCACAGCAGACAGTTACTCTATAATGAACTCAAAACAAATGTAGACAATAGGAACAAAGACTGGGTGGAAGGCTCAACAATAGCACTATGATGTCTGTTTTATGGCTATTAATAATGATATTGGTCATTATGATGCTAGTAGATTTGCCCATGGTATATACATGAAAATCATATTCACAGTGTCATATTTGGGGGGGAGGGGCATTGGGCCATGTTCCCCCCCCCACTGATGTCGAATTTTTTTTTTTTAAGTACCTAAAATATGTAAATATTTTAACAAAAAAATTTACTTCAAAGGTAGCATATGTGGCATCAGATTGCATGTAAGGACAACCAATTTTTCAACAATTTTCAAAGGGCAGAGGACCCCTTCCCCAGGCCAGTGTCATATCTGGGGGAGGGGCATTGGGCCATGTTCCCCCCCCCCACTGATGCCAATTTTTTTTTTTAAAGTACCTAAAATATGTAAATATTTTAACAAAAAATTCTACTTCAAAGGTAGCATATGTGGCACCAGATTGCATGTAAGGACACCCAATTTTACAACAATTTTCAAAGGGGAGAGGACCCCTTCCCCAGGCCAGCAATCACACAACATACTGCATGCCCCCCCCCGTGAGAGGAATCCTGCCTATGCCACTGCATACGCAACTCTCATGGCAAACTGAAAGAAAACCCACTACCGTAGACATACAAACTACATCTCTCTATTTTTCTCCAATCCACCTTTATCCTCAAACCTGAAATTGAACATTCCTATGACAGCCCTGCCAACCCTAACCTTTTAAACCCCCCCCCCTGCCCCAAAGAGGGTACCTACTGAAAGAAATGAGAATGTCATTTTCAACTGTGTACACAGGAGGTGCTCGAGGAGAGGTATGGTTTTGTTCTCTTCCTCTAAAATTTACTTGTAATACCCACAATCAAGACAAAAAAATTCCAGTAAAAGGTGATTTTCTTATAAAACACTTGGTTATTACTTATAATTTAACTAAAAAGTTCGTAAAAGTGTATTTTTCCATGCACCTGATACCCTAAGGTTTATCAATATACACAAAATCAATATGGTTTTGACACAAACTTTTAATTATTCAATGTTCCTCCCCCCCCCCCCCCCCCCCCCATTCAAAAAGATCACACTCTTTCTCCTATACCCATGGTCCCCTTTCCACATAATTTTTAAAAAAAAATCAAATTTTAAACCAATCAACATTTTTCGTGGACTATATTTTCAATCCTAGAGAAATCATTTCTTTGTTATCAATTTGTTCAAACACTAAGACCTAATTCTGGTGTTGCTATTGTTTGAGCCATCTTTAACCATTAGGTAAAAACAGAAAGAAAACTTTGAAAAGTTTTTCAGGTTTAGAGGAGTGGTTATTATTTATTAAACTTCATATAACAGGAACACACATCTCACCTGTGAACATTTGGAGCTGAATCCCAGCCCCCATAGGAATTCTGACTTGACCATCTTTGGTCCCTATCAATGTTTACAGTGAGTGCAGGGAAAGTTAAAAATGAAGTTACACTATGAACAAAAATTGGCACTTTTAAAGGGAAATACTGCATTTAAAACGCGCCAACTTGATTAGTCTCACTAATCAGCTCTGGAAATAGCTTTTATCTCCTCAAAACATTATGCATTACAAGAGTAACGGATGTTGCATCATTTGAATTTTTGAAAGTTTGGGTGGACAAATTACTTTCATGCAACAAATGAACCAATTTCTTCCTGTGAAAGCCTCACTTCTTGAAAAGAAAGCTACCATACTGCTGAGTTTTGAATTGTCTTTCATTCTGTATCTATTAATACTGGTTTAAAAATTATGGAAATTTTCTGTAAAACAAACACAATATTTCCCTTTAAAAAGTTTCAGCATATGACGATCTATCTAAAACAAATAAAAAATCTAAAAAAACATCTTATGAATTTTAATCATAAATGAAATTTGGTGGCTTTTTGAGAATTGAAATTTAACTTCCACAATGTCATGTAACATCCTGCCAAAGCAATTCTCACATCCAACATGCTGGCTTTTACTTCATCCATAGCAATGTGTGTTATTGGAATTGTACCACATATCACAATGAGGGGGTGAAATGTTTTATTTTCCCAAATTTTTAGGAAATCAAATTCAAAAGATAATTGCAAGTTTGATACAAGGTTTTCCTAACACATGAGAGAGCAATGATGCCATTACATTATTCATTGTAATATATGTCATGTAATGGATGCTATGCTACGTTTGCAGTCAGAGACCTTATGTTAACGAACCTATAGAAGTTCTGGATGTTAGGCTATGTTAAAATAAAGGAGCCTAGTTTCATATACCTAATGTAGTTTTGAATGTTAGGCTATGTTAAAAGAAAGGAGCCTAATGTTATGAGACTTAAGTTTAGTTCTGGAAGATAGGCTGTATAAGCATAAAAAAATCTGATGTTCTGACATTTAATATTGTAGTGGATATTATGCTATTTCAGCATGTAGTAAAAGACCTAATGTTAAGAGAGCTAGTGTTGCTTTGTACTGGTATGAGCAAATAAATCACCATGGTAACAAGCGTGACATCTCCACATGATGTCATTCCTAATACAGGAAGTAATGCCAGGAATGCCTTTTCCATCACATCTGTTTAACCTTGTAGCCTATAAATTCTACACTGTATTTAGACAACAAAATTACCATAAACAGGCTAATGACCAATTTTTGTAACAAAACAGAAACACTTACGAGTTCGTGTTGTATGAAGGGTCATAATCTTGATTGGAAAAGTCTGATGTGGATTTGAATGATGCCACCACAATGCCATCTCCACCAGTGCCACCAACATTACCCTTGGATGGTTTCTTTGTGATGGCGTGTACCTGCTCTGAGTACTCCTAGACAGAGAGATATTATGATGAATAAAACACTGGAACCATTTAGAGAACTGAAAAGTCACAAACTTGTAAAAGTTTTACTTCTTATCCTCACACAAATACTTTAAGTAAACACTACTAACACAGAGGGATGAATTTCCTGCAAAGAAAATAGTAAAGTTGTGCCCTCCATTCTACCAGTGTCTCTATGTAATTCCCATCATTTGTATCCTACAGAAGTGAAAATGCCCCCTCCCACCTTCCTTCCCCCTCCCCTTAATCCCCATCATAGGTACCCTGTACGAGTGAAAATGTCCCCCTCCCAGCTTCTCCCCCCCACCTTATCTCACTTTATCTGCTAAGTCTTTCAGACCACATAAAATTGGTTTTCTCTGGCTTGTTGTATTCCATTTGTAAAATTACTTTCTTGGAGTGTCCCTTTTTAATTTCCAAGGACAGCATATTTTTGACCAAAAATGATGTTTAAAGGACTTGCATACATAGAATAATGAGACAACAAAGCCCTTCCATGAAGCTATGCAACAATGTTTGACTCGGAGTGACTCCTGCTATAGTGGATATAAACAGCAATCTCTTCAGGCACCATGTCGGAACCTCAGGCTGCAGCTGCCCCAGCCAAGCTGCTGGGGCTGCAGTCATGCTTTGTTGCTATGTGCATTACAATAGCAGGGTTAACTTAGCACTGTATTGCATGTTTATAGTAACAAAGCATTGCTGCAGCTGCTTCAGCATGGCTGAGGGAGCTGCAGCTTGGCCATTTTGACATGATGCATCAAGAGAGTTATGTATATATGTTTCGTAGCATTAGGTTTCAAAGTGAAAGATACGACTACAACATCAACAGCCACTCTCTATGCAAAATGTGGTTTTACACAAACCAAAAAGATTATCGAGGGTTGAAAATATAAGCACCTTTACTTCAAATGGCTAATGGCTTGTAGGTCACAAGGTAATAAGTTCTTCAACAAAGGGCTCTGACTGAAAATGGGTTTGTTAGTTTATTATAAGCACTTTTCAAGAATTAGACAAGGTTTTGCAATAAAAAGTACTTTCACTATTGAAGGACAGGTGAATCTACACCATAATGAAGCAACAGAAGTATTTGCAGCAAATGAATGATGCTTAATAAATGACTGTTAAGGACTCTCCATAAGCTAGAACTTCCACATACATCACATAATTTTTCATTTTTAAAAGACTCCAAAGACACTTGAGAAATTGGAGATGTGAGTTGATGTCATTTTCAGCAATATCTGGCTATGTTAAAACTATGCTAAATGTTTCCCAGTTCTGTACCACTTAAAAATAGTTTCGTTCTAAATTCTCACGTAGGGAACTTCCAGGTATGCTATATATTGCATATTGTTACTATAATAGGAGTTAACAGTTCATGCACACTGATTACAAACTCAATTCAAAAGACAGAGCACAATGCTTGAACATGTTCATCTTACTATCTGACATAATGTCACTTCATCTACCTAAGTTGATACTCCAATAATACATTCCCCTTATCCCCACCCCACCAAACAGCTCTTCCTCACGGACCTAAGGTAATTATCACTGGAGTAAAACCAAGGCAATGCTTAAACTTGGATGTTCTATCAGGATGATAAGGTGCCTTAAAGCAGATAGGAAATACCTCCCGATTCAAATTGCATGTCAAGAATTATCTTGTCAAAAATTCACTTGTATCAGAACACAGCCTCTTTAGCAATTCACTGCCGCTGTCTTCCATCTAGTGCGATATTCTTTGCATGTTTCTCCCTTGTGCAGTTGTTCCTTTTTCTGTATTTGGGGAACCTGATGGAAATAATTTTCTCTTAGGGTGCTTGGGCTATCCCTCTTACTCTGCACTCTTGTTCCATTCTCTCGTCTTTTACGTCTCATTAACTGTTTATTTGTCAACTGTATGTCTTTTACATGTCTTTGATGTTATTGTTTTATATGATATCAAATAAATCAAATCAATAAAAGAATACGAGGTAGAATGATTTCTCCTGATATCCACAAATGTTTTTTTTTTCCCACATGTGCTTGGATTGTGGCACTTCCCACTCAAGGTATGAGGGTATTTCCCAAGCACTCTGGCTTCCTCCTACCTGATGTGGGCTTGTTATCAATATTGGTTTACTAGGCCAACCATCTGTGGCCATTTGTTCTTAATATTGGGAGGGGGGGTGGGGATGGACATGAAACCATTTCAAATAATTTACTGTGTGAAAAATCAAAGTCAATGGGTGATTTTTCAAATACATGGGGACATGTCCCCCCTATCCCCTCCAGGATTGCCACCCATGAAGCCAACCATGTCATCTGCTGGACTAAATCACCTTTCAATAAACCAGTTAATTGCCAACATTGCTATAGTTTTGACGTTTTATCACTATAACCATTACCAAGTTACACTATTGTATGAGAGTTTTAATGTTTTCACTACATTTCACCACCAACTTTACTGCTTTAATATTTGGTTACATAAGAGCCATTCAAATTGCAGAAAGCTCTTGGGGAGGATTGAGCATACCAAACTGTGGGCCCATTATGAGAAGTAAGAATGAAAAGCCAGTCCTGTGCAAGCCTCACAACCAAAGTGATGGAAGAATTAATTTGGAATTTTAAGCAAAAATTAGAAGAAGCCAGAGAAAAAGGATTAAAATAGTGTCTGATAAAGTTGGATAAGTGAAAGTCACTCAGACCTGCAGCTACCAGATCTTAATGCAACATGCCTAGTTCTTGATATATGCTCTAGCTTTTCATAAAACAAGGGCAATGAATATTCTGACTGCTGCTCTCTAGCATCTCCTTAATCTTTGTGCAATAATATAGAAGATCTTCTAATGCAGAACCTAGTGCACAATTCTGATCACTACTGATTACATGCTCATCCGTGCATGTGTCAATTGTCCTAAAGGCGTATCAAAATTGAAACTTGATGTCAGTTTATCTCCGATTAAACTGGAAGGTGATTTACCTTTTTGAAAGACCATGAGGTATAGGATACTTTATGAAAGTAATACTTCCCGAACAGAATTCACTGTCAGTTGCAACCTAATCCCATTTTGTTTGGCTAGATTGCTTCACTAGAATGGCAATGAAATACTTGCTGTTTACTTAAGTTGATAGCGGAGGCAATGAACCATTGGCCGAATAAGTTAACTCGGAACTAGAGTTTTCCCATTAAAAACTGTGGTAGCTATGATCAACATCTGTAAGGGAAAAAACATGTATTATGAATTTCTGTTGAGAAAAACTTGCAACACAGCAGCAAGCTTACCTCGAAAGCTGGCCAATTCATGGACATATTTATCCCGTGGTTGGCTGACCACCACTTTAGATCTTTCTCAGAGTCAGAATTTTGCAAGGTGTTCATGAAGTCGGTATATATCTCGGCAAATCTGTTGAGATGACAGATTCCAGGCTTAAAATATTTAATATTCTTTATAAAGAAGAGGCAGGTGAAACATTCAAAGTGGACAAAATAATCAAGAAAATATAAAATGTTGGGTAAAAATGACGGTGTAGTAACTATGGCAATGACAGCAGGATATTTTACAAAACAAGGTGACCAGGAATGTCTGACAAAACAAGCATAGACTTGTGACTTAAAAATTCACCCTAAGTGGATCCTAGGGCTTACAAAGTAGCTCAAATTTGGGATGTGTCAAAGAGGGCCAGTGCAGATGGGTGAATTTCAACTTTCTCTTTACTGTTAGGATGTACTTTTTGTGTTGATCTTGTGACAAGAAAATGTCAAGAGCACTAAAAAGGATATAAAAAAGTATAGCTGACCTTTCATATTTGCCTGCAGCAGTCATGGTATCATTCAGTCCTAACTCCACTCAGAGTCTAGACTATTGATGCCATGGGTACAGGATTATAAAAAGATTTTATGTACGCCACATCCACTTAAGATTGATAGTGAATGAAAACTCACCTTGACAGAATTTATCCCCAAATCACTCACATAATATTACCTAGATGTACCACTGCCTTTACCTATTCAGTCAAAGCACAGCCTTATGGTCAAAATGTTAAGACTTACTAGCCTTCTGAAAAGCTTCATATAAAGTTGAAATGGGTAATAGATCGCTAATTCCTGACCCCTGCCTCTCTTTTTTTCCAAATATCTACCACTATCCCTTTAAATATTCTGATCTGGCACACAATGCTTGCATGATATGGCATGCCACCACACTTGGTAAAATATAATCATTAAAGGGGCTCATTGAGTTATTATTACATGTTTTGTGACAAGTTTCAAGGAAAGCATTGCAAGGCAATGCTTCTAACAAGTCTTATTCGCCATTTATCTCCCCCTGTAAATACCGAATACATAAAAAAAATTGTAGCTTTTATGGGCTTAAGAGCTTGTATTTGCGATGCTCGTCCCAGCCCTTGATAGGCCTGCCTCTCAGGGAAATGCAACACATATCTATACCTGAAACCTTGACCACAACAGTTGTTCGTAAGAGGAGTTTAGAGCCTGTCAACCAAGTTGGTACAAGATTCACTCATTGGTTGTCTTTGAACGGAAGATGCATATGATAAATACTTAATGGTAAAAAGAGTCTGGTCATGAACTTACGATAAATGCTTTTAATCATTTACTATACTATTATTACCATTTCAGTCAGTTGTGTGTTAGATGTGTAGAATCTCTTAGTTTGACCATTTATCATCAAGTTGTGAGGTAAAACTCAACAGGTGTAACATAAAATCATGAAATTCATGAACCAATTCAATAAGTCCCTTTAAAGGGAACTCTTACCAATACATATGTAAGACTGATAGGACAAATGTCTGCTGGGACTGATAATGACAACCCCATAATCAAAGCAACAACGCTTTATCATGATCATAAAAACAGGAGTGCACTTGCTCTGCTTTTTATGTACTTAAGCTCTAGACTCCCCCACCAACTGCTGAGAGATATATGGTAAAATAGGCATCCCTAGGACTGAAGAAAGCCTGCCCTCTCCTGGCTCTGGGGTACCTATGCACAGCAGCAGTCTTCTGGGCTTGACAAGTGAGAAAAGGATGAGGAGGGTGGAGAATTAGTCTGCGGGTGGGTACCTCCACTAGAACTGTGAAAAGTTAGTCCAAAATCAGAAACAGGTTTCCATGGTTGCTAAAACCAGTTTGTAAATTGACCTTACAAATTGAACAGGAAATTTTCAGACTTTTAATGGAACTTTACGATCGACAAACTCCTATACATTTGTTTTAAAAAACATAGCAGACTTTGTGGCGAAAAAGTGTGAATGTGGGTAAGAAATAAAATTTTGAATCAGCAAACCAAGTTACATATATGTAAATAGTAGGTAAAAGATTTGACAATATGGATGTTTGCAGGATACAATTAATACCCATCATCACTAATGTTGGAATGATTATTGGTATTTACCACTGGTATCAGCCGATATTCCCTATTTTCATCCTGTATTAGTAGAATTTACCTTAAACCCTGATATTACCTAACCAATTTTTACATCCCCTACGCCATAGAA